>SDVV010015410.1:0-14536 GCA_016164225.1 Gammarus roeselii | reverse complement strand
TATACCTACGTCACACCAGTCAGGAACAAGCTTGCTGTGACTTTCATCGGGACCCAACCAGATGAACACCATGCTAGACCAACCTGTTGGGGATTTCAACTTGGTCAAGAAACTATGGATCCTAAGAAAAGAATTTGAAACTCGCACTTAGCCTGTGGGAGCCCCGAAAACATCATTTCAAGCTCTCAACAGGACCTTTGCAATTGGGTCTCAAAGAACTGCCCTCTATTAAGATGGTATGAGCTTCTAGCTGCGCCATCACAGAGATGAGCATTAATACCCTCGGAAGAGTATCTTGTACCGGCAAGGCTCATCAGGCAGTATAAACATGTCGGTCCCCACCATCAATCAGGTAGTAGACACAATATAGTGCGATGTCATGAACGTACTTTCATCCAGTTGAACATCCTAGACTGCCATTAATCATTCCTTTCGTTTGCCGTACTCTACCGTATCGACATGACCATGGGGAGAAGAACTCGTTATTTTGTTTACTGGAGAAAATATTATTTGTATACGAAAAATTACTGGAAGCGAAAAAGAGAGGCATCATCGTCCGCCTTCTGGGCCGCCTCAACGCTGTGACCGAGAAGGGAGGGGGGGGGGGTTAGCGAAACATTTGGTGTCAGATGGGCCCCGTCGTCTTGTTCTTGAAGCAGAACGGTGTTTGCTTCAACGCAGCAGGAGGCTGAAAAAACATCAGTGATAAAATCACCTACAAATAAAATCTGAAGGCCACAATCACGTGCAGGCGCAAGGCCGCACCACCCATAAAATTGGGGGTCGAATACCAAACAAGCCTTAGTCAGCATGTGATACAAAACGATCCGTCATATTCTTAGTTACCAACAAGACTAATTTAGGAGATTCGGTGCAAATATACGGATCTGCCTGGATGACGAATTAGGTGTCATTGATTTTTTTGCGAATTAAAAGAATTCACCTCAATCATATTCATGAACGTAAAAAAATATATATTGGCCGTTCCGCTTACCATCTCTATTCAGGTCTATTATCAAATGACTAGTTCTGACTTTGAAGTTATCTTTATAAGTCATTGGTAATAAATTATATCTTGAATAATTCCTTATACGGCCTTGAATACGTCCAAACCCATCAGTTCAACGTCTTCTTCATTGTCTACACAAATAGTATATTGCATGACATGTTTTTAATATGTTTCGATCAACAATACGCGTAATTTAATTTACTAGTGACTGCTACATTGTGCAACTGGGTCAGCAGGACCCACTGACGGCTATGCGGAAATTATTGATAGTTATGCTGACATTGATGACCGTACGAGCTCGTTGAACGGAGTTTCTCATCTATCGTCAGGGAGATGAAATACATCTTGACTTGTCCCATCACATTCTTTTTCCCCGCGTGACCCATGAGCACCATTTAGCTCGTGTTTACCCTCATTTATTGTGCTATTGACAGCCAAATGTCACCAAGTCCGAGGTGGTAAGAAACTTTTAATTGCCAAACTTCCGCCAATAAACTTTTCAGGGCCGATCACTGTGACCAATGGACCACGTTTTTCCTCAGAATTTGGAAGCAATTGTCGTCGGTGAGCAAAGAAAAGCTTTTAGAGGCAACTGTGAAAGTATCAAGGGTCCGTGCAACTTGCGTTTGATATTATTCTGAACTCTTATTCCTATATATTGGACGAAGAGGATGGAAATTTGTATCCAAAATTGCAAGTTACATTGATCGGAGAATATATTTTTCCCACTCGTTGTCTCTTCCATGTGAAACAATAATGTGGAAATTTTGACTTCCACTCTCGACCTTTCTTAGAAAAAAAGGATTCGACCTCTTCAAGCTGTCTTTGAAGTCTGTTTGCGTTAATTCAAATCATCCCGTTCATCAACCGTTTTCACCAAATTTTCTTCATCCATCTCCACCATGAGTCCCAACCACCTCATAACACGTCCATCTATTATGTCCCCCAATTTCCTCACTAGCCTCATTCCAATTCGAACCCCGTTCTTATTGATCCTATCCCTCAGCGTCACTCCGGCCATGACTAAAAGTTAACATTGAATGAACATTAAATAAAGTGGTACCAATGAACGCATCATTGCAGGAGAGTTCTGCCCAGAAATGATTTATAATATATTACTGTTTTTTGTAAATGTTTTTGACAGTAATGACTTTTATAATGAGTAATGTCGGCAGCTCGGACAGTTACCCTTGCCATTAATTCCAAACCCCGGCTCATTTCCACCTACGAACAGTTCAACGGATCTCCGTGGCGATGAATTTTCATGAAGGTGTTGGTGCTTTAAAATATATCTTGTACGGTTGCAAATTCATTTTTTTTGTCAGCAGCGATTTACTTCTGGACGGCGATTTTGCATCAAATCGCCGTCCAGAAGTACATGGATTTCCTTCCAAGATTTAACGAACTATTTGAATATTTTCTCAAGTTTATTCGTTATCTTCCTACCAGAGAAACAATTGTTGCAGAGGATTGTAAAATTTCCATCAAATTTCTTATCATTATCCAAAATTGTAGGTTTGAATATGGAAGTTTGTTTTGGGAGACGCGGCGCTAAACCGATTTGAATCAGTTATAAACTTTGAATGCGAGTAGTAGCTTTTAATGTGGATAGTAGCTTTTGATGCGGGTAGTAGCTTGTATTGCGGGTAGAAGCTTTCAATGCGGGTAGTAGCTTTTAATGCGAGAAGTAGTTTTCAATGCGGATAGTAGCTTTTAATGCGGGTAGTAGCTTTTAATGCGGGTAGTAGTTTCTGAGGCGGGTAGTAGGTCTTAATGCGGGTAGTAGCTTTTAATGCGGGTAGAAGCTTTTGCTCTTAATGCGGGTTGTAGCTTTTATTACGGGTGGTAGCTTTTGATGGGGGTAGAAGCTTTAAATGCGGGTAGTAGCTTTTGATGCGGGTAGTAGATGTGACGAGAAAAAAAACTCTCTGTTCTCTTGTCAACTGCATGATGTATTCTCAATAAAAATATGAAATTGGATCATTACATTTGTCCAGTACCAGTTATAGATTCAATTGAATTGCGTCCTGGTCTTACTTTATCTTTTACTGATCAATCTACAGCCAAAAAAATCAATTTTTAGTACGTTGATATTTTTAACTTCTGATTTTAGGTCTTGCGTGAGTAGCTTTTCAGTTGCCTTTACTCTATAAATTTAGTATATGTACATATATATATTTACATCGTTTCGACGGCTTCCCGCTCTGTGACGGGTTTGTTTATTAAAACCTTTAAATGCAAGGCAACAGCTGCAGTGTCTCCTTTCTGGGTCAGTAACCCGAAACTATTCATTTGGCGGAATATATGAACCTCAATTTCCGGGCAGCTTGTATCAACGCCAGTTGTATCAACGCTAGCGAGTGAAACAAGCCACCATCCACAGCCACATGACGGCCGTCATGAGGAAGACCAAAAAATTTACGCTCTAACTCTTGATAGCAGAAATCCACACTAGTATGGGGCTTGTCAGAATTCAGTGAAACACAGATCTTTCAAATGAACTTGGTTTCTTCTATTTGTAACTACACGTTGTTACACTCGAGTCCATTGAATAAAAAGCGTTAGAAAATTGCCACTCCTGGTTTTCTTTTTTTGGTGTTCAGCAGCGAATGAAAATTCGTTTATGATTGGAGATTAAGATAAATCATCAAAGATCTTTTTCACTCGACATTTGAACTCTTTAGAAATGCAATTGATATTCAAAAAATGGGTTGTCCAGATATAAAACCGTAACAAATTTCCATATGAAGTTAAATCCCACGTAGCAGTCCAGTTTCTTTTCGGTAATTGACTAATCATAAACGAATTTTCTTTCGCTACTGTACAGTCAAAGTATCGTCTTCAGCAAAAGGGATGTATCGAACTTGAAAGAATTTCTAAGCAGCACAACATGAATTATGACATTTGTTCGTATATGATGGTTAATTATCATATAGAGGCAAGTTGAGTTTACAGTATCTTGCTTGATGGACACAACAACGATAGGCTTCCGTGTAATTTTGATGTGATCAGTTTTTATTAAGGTCCAATCAGCTACACTACACCGTGCAATGTTTCACGAAAATTCCACCATGAAAAAAAATTCACTATGACGTGGAGGACATTTTCACAAGTTTTGAGTAAAAAAAACTCGACCACATGGATAATAATCCACTTTAACATATACTAATTCCGACAAACGTGAGTTACTCAACACAGAATGGACTAGGCCCTCTCAAGTGCTAACGCTGAAACCGCACAAGACTCGTCTATGTGTGTGTTAACAACCAGTTCTCGATTTTGAAATGATAAGGTCATGGGTTTTCAATAAAATGTAAAGATAACTATTTATGGGTCTATTTGAAGTAACGTTCATTACGATGGGAATTGCCTTTTCAACGAGGCCAGCAATTTGGCGGGAAAAATTTGGTTACCTCGTCGATGCCTCCGGTCATGGCACTGTTTTCTTTCCAAACTGATCATTTGAACTATACAGAAACACAACATCAACTTTTTCAAGTTTATAATGTAATTTCCGAATGAAAGTGACAGCAGTGCTATTCATTCGTCGATCAGAGCCTCCGAACGCTCTGCAAAAAACTGTCATCGGAGTGATAAGTCTTCCTCCTTCGTTCATTTCAACGCATTGCCGTGTGCTAGGTGACCCTCCAACTGGCTTTGGGCCAGCCGACAGCCAGTCTAGTCATTCTTAAGTTCTGAGCGGCTGTGCTGCCTTCACCTATCCAACCTCCTTGGGGAAAAACAGATCAGTGCGAGTTGGGAATGAATGAGTATTGCCCCCTAGTGACGGCGCCACTCCATTGAACGAGGCTTACTATCTCATAGTAAAAAAATATAATAAACAAAATTAGCAGTAGAAGTAGTAGTAGGCCAGGGACGGGCAGATGAGTCCATCCTAGCAGTATTCTAAAATTAGCAGTACAACTAGCCCAGTCTAGTTGTACTGCAAATCGGTGCTCATCGTTCATGGGCTGACGAATGCTAAAGGCTTCAACGAAGGTTGTTGCCACCTCGTCGGCAACAGTCCTAATGTCATATTGTCTCAGTAAGGGGGTAGATTAGTCCCACATGTGTTTCAGGGCGTTTTTTTAAACCTGTTTAAGCTATCACTGTCAACCACATCATGTGTTAAAGGGTTCAAACAGTTGGTATCTTGATAGGGTAGAAGTTCTCGGTCACTGTTGTTCTGAATGTTTCTTGCTGCAATTTTTGTCCATTATTACTGTTCCTTGGGTTATATTCTCGGTCAAAGGAGGTTCTCAAGGCTAGCCTTAGCTAATCCGTTTAGGTATTTGAAGGTTTATATTACCTAACCTTTAAATTGTTTTCTTTCAAGTGATATCAGTTTAAGTTTGTCGAGTCTTTGCGGATATGTCTTATTTCTCAGTTCCGGAATGTTTTTTGTTGCTCGGTGCTGAACACGTTCCATTTTGTTAATATCCACTTTTAGGTGAGGGACCAACAATGCACTGCAAATTCCATTCGAGGCCTGACGAGTGAAGTGTGTAACGTAAGCACGATGTCCCTGAACTCTATTGAAAGTATCTGAATATAAAGCCAATGACTCTATTTATTTTCTTGTAGCTAGATTCCACTTGTTTTTCTCACTTTAGATCTTTCTTGATTAATTTTCAAAGGTTTCGTTGTTGGTCTACTTCAGTCATAAGCTGGTTTCCCACTACGTTACCGAATTTCGATTTTGTGATCCGATGTGCATAACAGTGCATATTTAATAATATAGTAACTGTTCACATACCACTTATTTGACCAGTCCACTAATTTCTTAAAATCACTTAAGATAGTTATACGATCTTGCTCACAATCCGCTTAGTAGCCGGGTATAGTATCGTCAGCAAGTTTTGATAACTTGCTAACGATGTCGGTGTCAACGACATTTATATAGATTAAAAAGAGAGGGGACCAAAGAACACTGCCCTGTATTACTCTCGATGTTACCGTTGCGCAATGACTTTTTCCCTGACCGACGCAGACACGTTGCTGGCGCATGTTTCCAGTTATGTCAAGCGTCTCCACTTTTCTAAGAATCCGTTCATGGGGGACCTTACCAAATGCTTTTTGAAAATCAATATAAATGAGCTCGACAGCTTTGGTTTCACCTTGTATCCGGTGACCTTATTGGAAATGTCCAGGAGATTGGACTGGCAGTTAAGTATGCTGCCGAAGCCGTGATAGGTTTCCCATGATGAGGTGGTTTCTCTCGAGATGACATGTGATTCTGGCTTTTATCAAGCTTTCCAAGATTTTTCCTACCAGAGTTATAGGACTGATTGGTCAATAGTTTCCTGGCTCTCGCCTACTGTGATGTTTACTGTTTCCGATCTTCTGGAATAATTCCAGTCGTTTTAGACATGTTAAAGATCTCTGTCCGTTGCTCACTTAGAATTTCGGAGAGGATCCGTAACATTTTCGAATGCAGATCATCTGGTCCTGTAGATTTGTAAATATTTAGTTTGCGGCGTTGTTGATCTACTACACCAACGAGGAAGTGATTGTTTCCAACGGTTACAGTTCTTCTGGCCGTTCGATTTCTGAAATATTATCAATATAATCATATGGAAGACGATTACAATGTATTTGTTGAGTATCATAGACATGTCTGCAGCGGATTATTTTAGATCACCTGCAATATTTCGTAGAGGATCAATGCTGTCACGAACAACACAGCTCTAGTTCACATATTCATTGAATCCTTCCGGGTGACGTTTGACCAATTCATCATTTATTTCTATACTTCTCTTTTCACTCTTCTCCCATCTCTCACATGCGCTTGTTCTGACCTGGTGTTGAATTAGTTTTGCGAACTTATTACAATGTCTGTCTGCGAGCAATCGCTTGTTGAACTTCATTATTTTGACAAAAGGAATTGTTTATTTGTATTGTTCTCTCAATGATGTATCGCTTGCTTGCTTGTACCCCTATCTTAAAGACACAGCGATACGCGAAACATTCAGCAGCGGTCTTGCCATCGAATTGGTACCCGAAATCTATCTATGGGATTCTTCTTCAAGCCGTCAAAATTGACTCTTCGAAAATTGTAGTTTTGCCTCGCTGGTTCTCGGATTATTGGGCTTGCTGTGATTTGGAAAGTCATTGCTATAAATGGAAATTTTCTGGAAAATATCTATGACAACAAAAAATGATCGATGTGATAAAAAATGTGTCTGGATTTTTAAATAAAATGACCTAATCAAATACTACACTTTTTTTTCTTTTATTGGGTCACTATAATGACATAAAAAAAGTAAATAAAGTTTCTTTGCCTACGTTTTACTTATACCGGTTGCTTTAAATTTCACCATTTGTGATGTCAAAATGCGTTGGAGCTAAACCGAATGTAGGCACACCCGATTTTTAGAATTCAGAATCAGTTTCGAGACGTATCAATATATTCATTCCCTGACACACCAATTCATTATATACTCTTTGGTCGCTTGATTTTAAGTAAATACTTATTTCTTCATTGATCTCTGTTTATTTATGTAAAATCTAAAACTTTTCAAAATATTCGACAGGATAAAAAATGGATTGTTTCACACCTATTTTAGTAGCAGAGATCAATTGTATGTTTATTGAAAACCATTCTCTATTGATTCAAGGAATTTAGTAAACCGAATTTCATAATAAACCTCAACACGAGGCTTCACGATCGCGATAGAACATAACATGAGGCATCACGATCACGATAGAACATTTTCGAGCTTTCTATTGCGCTGACCCCACCACGGTCTGTAAAACCATCAACTAAGAATATTATTAAAAAATTAGGGCTACATGAAACGGTGGAGAATCGGGACAAAATTTCTGTTACAATTTCAGTCACTATTTATCGTTTAGTGACATCAGTGGTCAGTTCTTACAGTGGGTTATTGAATCATTCAACGTTTCCTCGTCTAAGAGGAGAAGTATAACAAATAAGAAATGTGCCACGCCTTATGTCATTAATTGCTTTATGAGTCGTCATATCTAAACGCTTATATTTCCGTTCTCTTCATTAGCTTCACGCAGGTGTTTTTAGTTATTCCATGAAACGGTTCGTTTTTTAACGAAGGCCAAAAGTAGTACTAATAAAATAGAAGATCTTATTACCATCTTCTCGCAGTCGGTTTCAATTTTCATACTTAGCACATGTACTTCAGAAATCAGGTCAATAATTTGACGTTAAAAATAATGAACGACTGTTTCCATGTCATGGGAACGACAGGTGTGTAGTGAGTGGATGTATATAAACTCCATTATGATTTATACATAACAGTGTAAATCGTTTATACTGCAATTTTGTATAGCTAAAAAAGATGTTCTAGGCGTTTGATGAACCCAAAAAGCTGAGTCATTGTATGATTATCGTTCAACGCATCATATTTCGACAGTTTACAACATGCGTAGTGGAAGGAGGATCATCCGGTAAGAGTCGAGCCTGAATGCACAAAATATATTAAGATGAGCGTTATTTTTTGATATTCATATAAGCTTCATTGCCACGCGTACATCGGCGAATATATGGTACCACAAACTCAAGGTAGTACAATATTTCCTCGTTTCTCTTATGACCAACCTGTTGATGTCGTCACTAAAAAGTTCTTCATCAGTCGTCGGCTGCGCTCCATAATCACCGTCTGTTCGGTCCCGATAAGTCAGTCTCTTCGTTGCTCGTCTTCTCTGTGATCAGAAGCAAATATTATCACAGAGTTCCATCATAGAAAGCTCGACAGCGATTATTCTTGGCTCTGCAAAATAATAGAATTAAAACAGAAAATTTTGTTAACTCGATAAACGATCGGTTTTCCGACAGGAAATGAGTACTCCCGATAAGGTTTTGAGTATGTTATTATATAATAAAAGTGAAAACAAATGAGCAATTTTATTATATGTAATACATAAAGAGCTGTACAGATGAATCGAGGCTGGCGAAAGCAATGTCTTACTATGCATAAATGACTATTCATTTTATTGACCAGGGATTTCGTATCAGTTTGGAATTTAGACTCTTCGAGCTCAATTCGAAAGTAATGTTAATTTAAATCATTCAAAAAAACTTTGAACGCCGTAAATTTGAATTCACGATGGTTCAAAGTATTTGAATTTCTGCCATGTTATCAACATACAATGATTTTTCACCCTGAGGGCAGTCTCTAGATTATTACCGAGATCTTGAAAAGAGTGACAATCAACCAAAGTCATAACTTCTTAAGGTGACGTAGCGATTAATCTTGAAGGATGTTAGTGCAATTTTTCAGCTCGCTCCGAATCCCCGTTAAGAAAAAACTGAGTACGTCAGCTTGAGGGTTTCTGTCAACATATTATTAATAACATCGAGTCAAGAGGCGAACCACTTTCTGCCAATGTGCAATCATTCATGGCAGAGTGTCAGAGAGTGTCCGGGAGATTCCCGGTGGCACGGGGAGTCGTATTAAACATTTTTTTTTCTCAATACGTGTCAATCTTTCGTCACTTCTGCAACAATAACATTATCATCAGAGCAGGTTGTTCCTGATTGGTCGACTTTATGTGACGTCAGACAGACCGCTCTGCATTGCCGGTGTTTTATTGGTGAGGCAAAGTTGTGCGCTAACAGTCAGAGAAGTGAGAACACACTTTCATGTATTTATACGCAAATAGAAACATTTAAGTCTCTCCTCTTAGTATTAGTGAAAGGGGTTTCCAGACGCCTTTTACATCATCGTTTGCCTGGTGTTTCGTCACCAGTCTGATTTTCTGAGCACGGTTTAGCTTCTATCGAGTTCCGTCAAGACGATCACATGTAAACTTGCTCGTATTTTCTGAGTAAGTCCGATTAAACCATACACAAAAAGAATTTGACCAGGGTGAGAGGCAATTGAAGTTGACTTTTGTGTGGGGACGAGTAAGTCCGATTCTGCTGATAAGGGATCACCGAGGAATTTTAGTGTATTCACAATAGTTATGTGAGATGACATTGAATATACAAATAATTTTGGGACGTCACTTCAGCACCGATGTCTGTAGTACCGAAAATGTTTATGCTGTTCAATTATCACCCGAATAAGTTTATGGTCGAATAATCTTACTCATCAAAATATAAGGGGGAATACTGTTACGGCAGGACACATTACGAATAGTGCTTGAAAAACTAATTGAGAAACTTCTTCTCTAGCTGCGTCCGAGAGGGGAATAGTTGTACCGAGGCAAGTTGTGCTAAGTATTTAATTGGAAACCGAACGAATAAATAACTCTTGCTCACATGCTTAGGAGAGTCGCACTTCCTGAACCGCCTTGAGTCGCATTTTCGGGCCACCCGAGCACCTGCTAAGCTGTTGAAAAAAACTATTCATTGAGAAGTATATCAGGTACTACGAGAAACAAAAAACAAGAGTGCAAAGTGCCGTGCAAATTGTTAACCATAATCAAATCAGACCATAAAACAGAATCAATTAGTTTGATGCAAACTATTCGGAAATTTCAACTTTTGGTGCAGTAAGCGATGCACACAATGTACGATTATTTTGGCAGACAAATTTTGCTGCAGTCGCAGTTTTCCTATATTAAACGGTATCTTGTGTTTGTCTTCGCGGCGGCGCTGTTGATAACGGTATGTGATGCGGTCCTATCAATTGTTGCTAATGCTGAAAATCGATGCTCAAAGATAGGTCTTATTAGCTGTCGATGCGAAAATCTTTCCGAGCAAAAATTGAATCGTAAAAAAATACGTTTGTATCAATTGTCGGTGCTGTCAGGAAGAAGACCAAAAGAAACACATCGGTTATAAAGTATGAAGTTTAACATTTTCGGTCGCATCCCGCTTAGAAATCGTTTCCCATCTTGCCTTTAAACTATTTTTGAAATTATATTGGATCGAAATTAACAGAAAATGTCATAGCAATTACACGAAACATCGTTAGTTACTAAAAATACTCTCGGTTAAATGTACTGTAGACTGCAGGAATAAGGCATTAGGCGTTTGGTCTTCGATATCCTTGCATGGAGATTGTTGGTTTTAGTGTGTATATAAATATAATTGTTTCCTCTAAGCCTACATGAAACAGCCTAAAGATGTCATGGAAGATATACAAGAAAACTTATCTCAATGATGTTCTGAGGAGTTACGGGAACATGAATGTACTGATTTGTTGTATAGAACGAGTTTTTTTAAATAACTCATTGTTGTCACGGCCAAGAACACTTCTGATGTCGCCGGGCTGTCTCGTACTCAGTTCAGTGAGAATGACCTGAGATAAGACCTCTTCCTGGGTCTTCTGAATCTAGCAGATGCAATTGGTCTATTACTGACAACAGGCGGGACAGATATTACCATCACATTTACGTGTTTGATAAGGTGTCAAACTCGAGGCAAGCCTATCAACTGTGCCCCCAGTATGCGAAAAAAAATTTAGTGAGAGGACAAGCCTTCAACAACCATGTCTAACGTTCACTGGTCCCCCTTCCACTTTCAAAGACGATGCTTCCTCGTATATATATTTTGTGCAGCAACACCTTGCGACTTGTAATATTGAGACCTCTTCTGTGCACCAAGTCCATTATGCTCATGCACCTTCAGGCTTGGAGAACACAGACGAGTACTTTTTTCACATCATTACAATTTAACTAAATGTTGATCTGAGCGATGAAGAGAAATTTCAACAGGAAACCGATTTGGACGACGTTCACCGTAACAGTGTAAGCCCAGGTGTCGAAGCTTGGCGGTTTCCATACAACGACCTAACGGCTTGTCGCTTAAGAACAGGTGTCGAAGCTTGGCGGCTTCCATACAACGACCTATCGGCTTGTCGCTTAAGAACAGGTGTCGAAGCTTGGCGGCTTCCATACAATGACCTAACGGCTTGTCGCTTAAGAACAGGTGTCGAAGCTTGGCGGCTTCCATACAACGACCTAACGGCTTGTCGCTTAAGAACAGGTGTCGAAGCTTGGCGGCTTCCATACAACGACCTAACGGCTGGTCGCTTAAGAACAGATGTCGAAGCTTGGCGGTTTCCATACAACGACCTAACGGCTTGTCGCTTAAGAGCAAGTGTCGAAGCTTGGCGGCTTCCATACAACGACCTAACGGCTTGTCGCTTAAGAATTTTCTCATCTGAGCCTATCTATTTTTTTAATCGTTTTAAGGAATTGTACTCATTGCATGCATACATTGTTATTAATATTGTTTCTGTTTTTTGCTGCAATTGTACCAGATGAAATATAAACTTCAAGCTAATTTTCAGATTGTGTGAAGAGGAGAATATACAATTTTTTATGTTTCGTGTGCAATCAACCAACGAATTCACGATTGGTCAATCGAAATATCGTTTCAGAATTGTTATATCTAACAAATCATTTCAATCGATTTATGAAATGGTGAATGGTGTCATGTTATGATATTTAAGCTTTAAATTGACTATTAGAATAGAAAAAAAAAAGATAAATATTTTTTGGGGGTTCACCCAAACCGCAACAGGCGCCTTGACTAAAAAGTGTTGCTGCAGTTATTCGTCGAATTCTTATTGCGTTGAAAATTTTGATACTGTGGCTCCAACGGTAAACGCTTTATTTCCGGACCTTTTTCTTCTAACGGAAATCCTGTTGAAGATTTCAATTTTCAAAAATTGAATTGCCTTGTGAAGAACAGTTATAGCGCAAGCTCATTTGCCCATTAATTGATTTTAGACGATAAAATGCTTATCTAGACGCATTTTTTGGTTTTCGAAACGCGACAATCTTGTTAAAATGCTCGGGAAAGGACGTTCGCAAGAAGATTGTCATCTTGAATGGATGGCAATCAGGGTCCAGTCGTCGTAACCTGAAATTGGATTTCATTCCGAGTTGGAACTTTGACTACTTTCCCCCAATACGGGATCGAATTAGGAAATCGCTCCCTAATTAACCTACCAAAGATCTCACTGATGTCGATTGTGTCTTCGAAGTGAGACAATTTTCCGTCTTGCGTTTGCAGCCTTAGCTGATAATCATTTCCTGAATAAAACTGTGTTATTACCCGTCAATCCAAACTTGTTTACGTATATTATTAAATATAAGACCTACGATTTAACACAACATATTCTGGCACTGTCGTCGTTCCTTCATCTTACACAAACAGCTGGAGGTCCGATGTTAGACCTCTACAAGCGTGGTAGTGCGGCCCTAGTGAGACTCCGGAAGCAATCAGTAGAGGAATGGTTGTAGGTGCTCTTCTTGACTATGCGTACCAAATTTCAAATCGTCAAATTGAAAAAAAATGCAAAAAGGTATTCCCAATATAGAAGAAGTCCCTTACATAGTATACATCTATGGTCTGACTTATAATATGATTTGACCCATAAAATGGTCTGACCCATAATATGGTCTGACCCATAATATGGTCTGACCCATAGTATGATCTGACCCATGATATGGTCTGACCCATAACATGGTCTGACCCATAATATGGTCTGTCCCATAATATAGTCTGACCCATATTATGGTCTGACCCATAATATGGTCTGACCCATAATATGATCTGCCCCAGCATTACCCAGAAAACATATTTGCATGTTTGTGTTCAATTTCAGTAAATGAAGTTGATTGAGGCTGACAACACTTTTATCGCACTGATCAAAAGATTTTCTTCTTGATTTCCAGTGGCGTTTGTGTTAAGTCATTTGAAATGTAATTTTTGGCTGTTGATGGCATCATGGTTACATTTAACCCTTTTGATAGAGCTACTATGATGTGTGTCAGCATGATATACTTGGACATGACCTCTCACTGTGAAATGAAAGTGTCAAATAATTATTATCGACTCGGCAACGAAGGATTTTGCACACAGATGGGGAACTCAAAAATTGAATAGCTTCTCGCTAAATGATATTTTGTACTTGAGTGCTTATGGTTTAATTTAACCAAAATGATTCACATACGTTTCGAAAATAAGTTAGTAGTTTGGGCATAAGCCAATATGTTGTAATTTCAAAGAAAGACTGATTCTTTTTCAGAAAAAAGTCATGATGCTTTGACTTACAAATTAGTCACCCATACCTTCTTCCTGCCATCATATTGGTGGCAGCGTCGCTGATGGTAAACATAAGCAGGGTTCGAACAATCAATCATGGGCATGGAGGATCTCAAGTGTTCTTTTTTAAGCCAATCGACGAGCCCTTGCCCTCGTGTGGCAGAATTATTCATGAAATAAATTCTACAAGTGCGAACACTATAACAGACTCCGCTGATGTGTTTTAAAGCGTGAATGAATAAACTCGCGCATCTACTAAGGTGATTTAGTTATGTTAAGGCATGGTGGAACTCATCTCCTATGGGGATTTAGTTATGGTGCGGCTTGGGGAAACTCATCTCCTATGGTGATTTAGCTATGGTACGGCATGGTGAAGTGCATCTCCTAAGGTGATTTAGTTATGGTACGGCATGGTGAAGCGCATCTCCTAAGGTGATTTAGTTATGGTACGGCATGGTGAAGCGCATCTCCTAAGGTGATTTAGTTATGGTACGGCATGGTGAAGCGCATCTCCTAAGGTGATTTAGTTATGGTACGGCATGGTGATA
>SDVV010015409.1:0-14536 GCA_016164225.1 Gammarus roeselii | reverse complement strand
ATATTTCCACTGCTATGACAAAAAAAAATGGTTTACTGAAATTCCAGAACTCCTGATATTGACATGCTTACCTTAATGAAACATTTGCAAATTACTGAACAGGTTGTGTTGCAAGCGTCACACTTTAACAATGGTTTAACGTTACACAACGCGCGACATTGTCATAAAATAACTTCATCCAACACTGCCTCATGATACTCACCTCTGAGGTCCCATCGCCCCGTTAGCTGAGAAATATTCCTGCCGTGCTTTACGCCGACAACTCAACATTTGGCACTTCTCTAAGCTACTTACTGAAAAGATGAGAGGAGCAAGTAACGAATAGGATGCCGGAGGGAATTCTGTCACAACACGTGCCATCACTCAGTAACAACTGGCAGCCCGCTGCAGAACGCACGCACATATGGCAAGCTGTGACGTCAATCACTGTGTTCGATTGTACACTACTGGCGTCGACTTTGGCTTTACTTTTATTCAATATACTTCTCAAACAATGCTTCTATCCTGTTAGCTGATTTAATATTATTTGAAGGTGCATTGTTGTTTTAAAGAAAGTGAGTTGATAGCTTAACAAAGTATTCCAGTCTTTGCATTAGATTCCTAGTGAGACGCAAAACCCGGAACGAGAAGAATCGAGCATCTCAGCTGTTTTGGTAAACATACGCTACACTATGCGTAATATGCCCTACTAGCTGACGTAAATAAATCATCCAGAAATTCTGTCTCTGCTGTTAAAGCTCGTGGTTTGTATGTTTTAAGCCATTGCATCGTCATTGAGGTCAATTTTAAGAAGAATGTCCAGAGAAAAGATGCGAGAACCAAACAAGTACAGGAGCAGCTCATTACGATGGTGTCAACACGGCTTTCGTTGAGTGTCTCAGGCTCATTTCTAATCAAGTCGGGTAGCTGAAACTGGCATTCGTTGAACGTCTCATAGGCATAGACATTTTTGATCGTGGTTTACCATTCCCTTCCGCATTAATACCTTACTGGAACGTTAAGTGGACTTCAACGCTACAGTAAGTTAGTTAGTGCTCTGGGTTTGTCTACGGATAACAAAGCGATAGGTTTCAGTGTGAGGTGTGCAATGTAAAATATGTCGCTGGTCATCGCTTCACTAATTATGATGACTTCAACCTTGACCTGTGTTTAATTTCAAGTGCCTGTCCGAGCAAATTAACTTGCATGGAGATTTCTCAAATCGCCATAGTTGTGCCATACTTTTTTTTCCATTTTACCCGTACCACAAACATTTCCACATAACCGTGAGTTATGCCAATAACGGTATCTGCACTTGAAGGAAGGTGAACTGAGAGTTTGCTTCAAGTACGAATTAAGACAATGCCAGCCAGCCTCACCGAAACAGAATAGCGAACAGAATATATTCGCGTTTACAGTTTCAGAAACAGAAAAGGAAGCGTTTTAAATTAACGGTTGAAGGGTAACATGTATAAATCCTAACAACTGTTGACTTTAAAATGAAGATGAAAATCGTCATAACAGTTAACATGAAAAAGGTTTTCTATTCGAGTGTAGGAATGGGCACAGGTTTACCTCAGTATCATAAATACTTCCCTTATGAAGTACGGAAGTGACATCCGATGTCTTTGACAGAACGATGGTGTCTATGTTTCTACAGACATACTTGAGGACACACAATAAAACATACTCATTGCAAAGATGTTGACATCACCTATGCAAAGCAACTAATTTCATACGCTGTTCGTACATTTGTGGTTGTTTTTCTGCTTCTCAAATGGTTTGACAGCTAAGAAATATATTTTTGTTTATAAATTCGAGTTACCTTTATTTAAATGCCGGGTAAAATCAGCATACAAATTGTCACCCGATCAATGAAAACAAGGTTCGTGGTTTTAATAAAAGATTCCTCTTTTGAGAAGATCGATTGAAAAAAAATATCTGATAAATCTGCACTGCATAATCCTACCTGAAGAAAAGAACACTCACTAGCTGTCGGAACAACGATATAACAACGTGACGGGCTGGTGTCGTCGAGAGAGCTGGTGTTTATTTTTACATAATGCTGCTGTAATAAGGTTGAGATAGGTTAGGTTGAATCTTATAATCTACTTTAATGTTATAGAGTTCGTGCAGGTCTGTTTGTCAACAGATGACACTCGAGAGTAGATGAGGAATATTATGTGGGCATGGTCGGAGCATGATGAGAAACTTGAGTTCTAAAATATTCGTTGTTGTACCACGCACCGACGAACACTTCGTGTATGGCAACACGTATCCTCAAACAGCGTTGTAACATGAGATACTTTTCTTAGTGCCAGGCTTTCCTGGATCAACGGAGAAAAATGGTCTTAGGGAATAATGGTAATAAATGTATCACAAACACTGCAAAGGTGAAGAAGAGAGCAGTTTTTTGAAACGTTCAAAAATCAATTCTCTTTTCCCAGAAAAATGTACAAGTTATCACCAGCGTACTCCATTACCTAGTGACTTGATGGAGCCTTGACTCCGGACATCAATCGCTGATTGTTATATCCTACTGAATGGGTCATTTCTGCTTGGCCAATAACAGTCGTTAATTACAGCCCACGACAACAATGACGACTTCAGAGCTTGCAAGTATACCTGCTGCAGTTACTGTGTAAATGAACATTCATAGATGCAAGATTGGGCTCGGGACGACTTTGTTTTTAAAACAGCGGACGTTAATTCGTGTGTTTGCGACAATACTTACGTATTCGAGGAGACATTTTCCGTCAATAAGCCATTGAAGTGAACCGAAGTTCAATTCTATGTGTCATGATTGAGTGTTACATATCTTATTTATTCGTATCAGTGGTCATACCGCCTTTGAGGAATTTGTATGATTTTTTTTGCATTTGCTCTGCTAGTATGTGTTTAGATACGTAAACTTGATCTGCGAAATCAAAGTGAATGCTGGTGCCGTCTGGTGGTCTTGTATTAGGGGATCACGACTGATGTTATAACATTCTAATCGAAGTTAAAATTGGAACTATGAGCCTGTCCCGATGTCTGTCAGCTAAAATTTGACGAACCTCAAACTTCCATTCAGGATCATGGAATAAACCCCGGTTGATGTTAAGCGGAACAACTCAAATTTACTTGTCTATGTGGGTTGAAGTTGAGGGTATTCTTGAAGTTGAGGTACTCCGAGCTATTCCTTGACTGGATTGGTTTCTGGTAGGTTAAACTGCAATACTCCTCCACGATGCGTCGTGGCCGGGGCTCACGACTGCGGAGACTCACGGGATTAGGGCAGTGTTCCCTAATCGTGTATCGCTAACCGTGAATCATACAGATTCACTGTGGTCACAGGGGTTTATATTGTGGACAAAGGCCTCAACATATGCTTGCCGTGTCACTGTAGAACCATCGGAGCTCTCTAGGCTTCGAGTGGACTATAACAAGATACCTCCGGCTGATATATCCAAACAAAAATAACCCACCAAATTTCAAGGTTTAATGACTAAGTGGCGCGGAAAGGGGATATTACCCAAAGTACCTACTTGCAATCAAGAACAACTTTAATAGCTAATGCTGAGTATTAAAAAAAACTTTAGTTACCAAATTTACTAATTTTGTTGTGGTTCTTGACACCGTCTTAATTGGGTCTTAATCTTGTTAGCCATTCCACGCTACCAGAAGCAGGGACCGCAATGTGAGGTTTGCCCGAGTATTCTTCCATGTTGAAACCATCGATCAACATTTACAAGAATTTCCAATAAAATCGTCCGTGAGAGTAGTCACTTCTCTTGTAAATAATTGTAAAATCTTCCATGAATCACACATGTCAGTATCATCCTCTATTTTGAGAAAGGCCCAAAGCCTCGAATTAATTATAAAAAATATAAAACATTCCAAATTAATTCTCCTTTTGATGTAGTAGTGGAGCCGCTCAAGTTTGAGTTCAGACCCTAGTCTGACAACAGGTCATCGGCCATTATCTCTTGTCAACGTCCATCACACAGCACGAGCCGCCGTTTTAAAATCGACGAGCGAATAGCTCCATCCCAATCCCTGCTACCATTCTAAAATGACATTCAAGAAATATCAACCCAAGTTTGGACATCATCCCAAGGTTGGACATCAGGAAGTTAGAGTAAAAAAGACCAGGGCGGCGACATATTGAGTGAGTCTTCCCAAACAAATATTGACTTGAATGAATCAAGAGTCATTATCTCTATGGAAAAAATTACTATGAAAACAAAGCAGCGTTGGAGAATCCTAAAATCACGACTAATCAAAAGAATTGGCGAGATGAATCGGACAATCGCGACAGAATTACGAGTCCCTTAACAAATGTCGCGAAACAGAGCATCCAGTAGCTAACGGATGAGTCATACAATCGACAAATGTCGCGAAACAGAGCGGAGCCCAGCGTTCGGACTAGAATTATTTCCGCACATGCGCACTATCGCCACTTCAGTTCACCTCACAGTCATGGCAGGACACTGTCATAACCGCAAAAATCTTTCATCACACGTGCTTTCGACCTAAACGACATTTCAGCCCACACGCATTATCCGCCACTTCAAAATCTGCCACTGTCATCTCTGCCACTGTCTTAACACCTTAACAGGCGTACCAACCTACTGGTTATCACTTTAATGAAACTCCAATAAAAAAAAACTAAAAAAAAAAAGCATTACGTACCCTGAAAAAATACGTATGTTGACCCCGCGGGTTAGAAATACGTACCTTCGCCCCGCGGGTTAGAAACACGTACCCTAGGTTCGGTTAGGTTGAGTAGGAAAAGTTTCATTAAAGTGATAACCACTAAAATCGTACGCCTCGTGGCTGATTCTGACGTGGGCTAAGACAGAGTTTAGGCAGAATGTCACTGGCAGATACGACAGTGGCTGGTGTGACTGAGGAACGCTATGGATGTTCGCTTCTAAAAAATGGTACCGTAGGTAGGTAGTCGGAACAACTTGTGGCTGATAAGGCAGTTGGCGGAGATGAAAGGGGCTGATCTGACGTTAGCTATAAAAGAATTTAGCGCCAGGGATAGCGACCCAACAGAGCATCTAGTAGCTAACGGATGAGTCATACAATCAACAAATGTCGCAAAACAGCATCCAGTAGCTCAAGGAGGAGTCATACAATCGACAAATGTCGCGAAACAGAGCATCCAGTAGCTAACGCATGAGTCATTCAATCGACATTGAAATGACGAGTGAATAGTAACTCAGTTATGATTTATTGGGAGAAGAATGAAATATATTGTTTAAAATAGGGTTTAATTAGGAGACAAATTAGAACATAGGAAAGTTCGGAGGAACATGTGACATGCACTTATGGCAAAATGGTTTGGTGACCCAGTCGGCATTGAGTGCATGATGCGCCCAAAAGAAAAATAGTTCGGAGTCAAAATCGCCACTTAAAAATCAACACTACCACATTTTAATATCAGGTGCGGAGGCAACCAATAAAAGTCAAACATACAAACAAAATCATGGACATTTTTCCACACTTCAGTACAACTGGCCGACGTTCCTCAGAGGTTAAGGCAAGAAAATCCAAAATGTGTAACTTCTCTTGTCTACTTACCTTGTTTCCTGGCAGGATGTTGGATTATTGTGCGCCGTCATTTATGATGTTATTTCATTTTTTATCAGACAGAGATATAACCGGAAGTTGCACACTTGAAATAATTGACAGGAAAACGTATGTGAATATCATAAATTCTCTCTCTAAAGTTCACTGTCTCGCCTTTAGCGGATAAACTTCAAATCAATAACCAAATGTACGTGTTAATTGTTCTAAGCGCCCATTAATGCTGCTCACTCCCATGTTCGAGAAAAACTTCACTCGTAAACTTCAAATGAGCAACAGAAATCAACACTGCGCTCACTGTGCTCGATAGTGAAACAAAAACACCGGTGCTACGGCTCCGCGTTAAACCACTGCCGTGGTTTCGAACATACTCTTGGAATCATTTGTATCACAGAATTTTTTATTTTTTGTTGTGCATGAGAAATGTAATATTGGCTTTGCATGTTGTTGTTTCAGAATTACCTATCCAAAATCATTCCGGGTGTGCTATACGCTTTTTTTGGGTATCATATGTACCTACCACCAAATAGTATGTTTGGGCACTTACAACTTTTTTCTGTCTCCCTATCTACACGTATTTATTATATGTATATATATAATGTGCACATGGCGTTCCTGTAGTATTTAACAATTTAAAAGCTGAATAAAATTGACATCATATGACATTTTAAAATCTGAATTATTGTGATCAATCGGAAACGAGTGGTCTTTACATGTTCCATTGCGTCAAATACCATCAACTAAATTTCAGCTTCGTAATGGGACCCTTTCTCATGAGCGCAGATTGAGACAACGTTTATAATTCAGTCGTATGTGTTCAGACAGCAACATCGACCCTCAGAACGTCAAAAATCAAGATACTGGTACAGTGAAAATCCATTGAAAAAAAACATGGGGTGTCTTTTTGTGTCCTCTCTGAGACTTGCATTGGTGTGATCGATTTTTCAAACTAAAATGTCGCCCACTCACCTCCGCACCTCCGTCCTGACCATAATTGTGTGTTGCCGGGTCCTGGCCTGCCCTCTTAGCGCTGAAGGGCTAAGAGATGGTATGTGTGAGGGTGCAAGAGGAGAGTTTGAGGTATGTCTTCCTGTCGGCCACTCCTCTTCTAGGGTCTTGGGTCTTGCGCTTGTGTCCGTGGGTCCTTCATCGCTTTGACTGACTACAATAAAAGTTTTGCTGTACTTCAGCCAATGTCCTCCTTTACTGCGGCCTGCATGCTCATAAGTATCAGCGGTTCCAATCTGTCTTTGATCGTCCGATGCATTCGTTCGAACAGAACATTCAGGTTGGGGTGATTAGCCGTCGTTCGATATGAGTGTTCCAATGGTGCTCATGAGATTATCAAATAGACCTGATTCAAATTGAACACATCGGTTATTTTTGAAGCTGATTGGACAACTAGATCGAGCAACTGAGGCGGATATGACAGCTGTGGCTGTTTCCGGTTGAGTTTCTTTGATTGGCTGAAATTCCGGTCAATGCGTGAGACGGTCCATTATTGTCAGGAGATATTGTCAGGAGATCTGTGTGACTGTTACTAGGTGGTCGAAGGTCAACCAAGTCGAGGTGAACTTGTGCAAATTGGCTATCCCAAGGAGGAATACTCCACGTGGCGGATAACATTGTGTTTGGTGATTTTCTTCCGACGACAAACTGTTGCAACCGTCACTCCGCTGCCGGATGTATTTTTTCGAGAGGAGCAACACGAAACGTTCTGTGACTACTCGCAGTGTCGCACGCGTACTAGGGTGTGCAATGTCGTGCACCTACTGGAATAAACTTAATCAGTGATATTGAGGGATGGATGCGTTGCAGCGACGAGTCACTATTGGCTAAATGTGCTTGGAGTTATTTGTCCTGCTGCTACTCTACCTGGAGGAGATCCTCATCTGCATTTGCGAAAAATGGCAGAAAGGTAGAAAGCACTGTCACCTTCTTCCAGATAAGAGTTCAGTTCGTCTGCCTCCTCCTGATCGTGACAGCGCTGAAGTGCGTCGGCAATGACGTTATGCGCTCCGACGACGTGAATGCATTGTGTCAGTAGTGAACTATCTTATTAATTAAGGAAAGGTGTAGACTTTTATTTGGGATACCTCGCTCTCTCTGCTGGCGAATTTCCCTTATAAGGGTATTTTGTGGTCGGTTCAGAAGATTTTCATCTTAAAGTATTTGAAAGGCTTGAATGCTATGTACGGAGCAAGCAGTTTGCTGCCGAAAGTTGAGTACTTTCGTTGGCGGGGCTGAAGTTTCTTGAAGAAGAATGCAATCGGCCTCCACTCCGTGTTGTGGAGTTGTTGCAGGCTAGCACCAACCGTCGTGACTGAGCCGTGTACTGCAATCGAAGAAAACAAATCAGATGCTTTGGGATTCAACAGTGTCACTTGCGCTAACAAAGACTTTGCATCCTTAAACGCCTAGGTTGCGTTCGGGGTTCAGCAATTCTTGCGTTCTTTCTTGGTTTCCCGAGAGGTTCCTATTTAGTTGCGTCATTGCCTGTGCAATATTGGGTAAAAATAGGCTGTAAATTTGGATCATGCCGTAATAAGTCCGCAGGGTGTCGAAGATGACAGGCATCTCGATGTCTGCAGTGACCTGTACTCATTCTGACATTGCTGAATTCTCTGCGGATTAAGTTTTGTAGCTAAGAAGTCAGTCTCTGGCCTGCCGAATTCACATTTGAGTGGGTTGAAAAGCTCGTCCGCATTTTAAAGGTGCTCGGTTTGGATACGCTTTATGTATGTCATCAACATAGTTGAATAGGATGACTTCTTGTCCTTCCACGCGCATATCGTGTTTAGGAAACGTCGGAATGTCTGTACCGCACCACAGATACCGTATGTTATGCGATAACCGTAGCTGACAAATAATGTGGTCACAGAGGTTTTTGCGACACCGTTCCGGAAATGGACCGAGGTCAAGTTGACATTCGAGAATATTAAACGGGCTGTGAATTTTGCAGACAACTCCGGACGGTGAGGCAATGAGAACAAATTTGTACACGTCGATCAAAAGTCGACAACCACTCGTTTTTGGGACAACATTCAATAGCGAGACCCAAGGACTTATGCGCGGACGGGTTATCCTATCCTGAAGCATTACGCACATTGCCTGTTTTGCAGCATCTGCCACTTATGAATCGAGTTATCTGAGACAGAACAAAACCGGTTGTCCTGTAGTGAAAATTACGCGCTTCACATCATATTTTGTCTCCTGAGGCGCTGGGATAGGTAAAGTTAGGTTTCTGTATTTTTTAATGAATAGGAAATAACATTCAGGATCGTGTTAAGTTATCACCGATCGTAAACAAACCAGCTAAAGCCTTTAGCTTTGTGAACGTATCCATGATGCCATGGTAGTGACGGTGTACTACAAGCTCGTAGTAACGCAGCAGACTAGCTTAAACGTTGGGCTGCTCCACTTCGGCAATCACAAACGGCAAAGTAATATCTTTCCACGTGCCTATGTTGAGCGTCACGAAGCGCTGGCTGTTTGGCGTGTGGGAATCACATTCTTCACGCAGAGTGCTCACCTCTTTGTTCGTAAGATGCTCAAGTGGAGGCACAACGACATCAGCTGCTCCCGTGCCAACCAGGATTTCATGTTCGTTTGCACTGTCATGCAAGATGAAGCGGCTAGATTTAGCTGATGCTATGCCCGCGGCGGAGCTCGTCTCATCGTTACGAGGCATTCGTTTTCCTTCTTTGATTGGAGATACTCCTTTTCACATGGATCCTGGCAACGAAATGCTCCGATACCGAATTTGTCTGAAAGCCTCAACAAGTTTATCCCTGGAAGTATTCGCTCTGGGGCGCGATTGACAACCTGTTATGTAGGCTCCATTTATTTAGGTTGAGGTCGCTGTTCAAATTTTTGCCCTCTTTGGAGCAAGTTCTGCTGACCTTGCACCAGACATTCTTCATATTTGCCTATCGAAGTGCTCTATGAGCATCTTCAAGCGCGACGCTTTAATGTCAAGTGCTTCGGCGTATATCGAGCACAGGAATGCGGTAGATCACCCTGGCAAACATTTTGGAATTAAACCGTTCCAATTTTGCAAGCGGTGACTGATCATGAGCTCATAGTGTTTGTGTGCTGCACACTATGTTAACAAAGACGTCATTGCGCTCAGTGAACTCCTGGAGTGCCCGGGCCGCTGCTTTAATGATTTCAGGAAGCATCACGACGCCCTTTTCTACGATGACGTTTTTCACTGGAGGGAAAATTTCCCGATAGATGATGCTCATGATGAAGGGGTTATTACGTTCTTTAATTTTGTGTATTTGTTATCTTTTTATGCATGCATATCTCACGAACCTCTAGTCACCTGTCAGGTGAAAGAGCCTTTAATACTGTGAGTAGTTTGGATTCACCTTCTTTCATCCCGTTGTGAGCCTCAGGTGCTCCACCTTCTTCTTGCACCGTAGAAGGTACTGCACTATTACCACCTGGCATGATGAGGTAGGTCTCGGAACAGGGATTGTATGTTCTGAGGTTGTTCTGTGATTTTGTTGGGATACGAGCACGTACCCAAATATTTCATCGCCACTTGTGTACCACTGAGTTTCACTGTGGCCGGTGTTTAAATGGTGAGCCAAGGCATCAATGGAAGCCTGTTGCGTCATCGCAGAACCACCAAGGCTTAGACATAGACCACACCGTGAGTTCTACGGCAGAGCACTCAAACGAACATTTCATACAATGCCACCAACGTATATGAATGAAATAAATGAGAAATAGATATTGGAGATCAAGAACTAGGTAGAAAATGACATATAGCCTTGACTAGTGGCAGAAGCAAATAATAAATAATCATGTCGAGAAATAAAGCAAAAGAAGCTTGTTTGCTTCTTATTGCATGACGAAAATTGCTATTTAGCTTAATACAATTTATAAAAACAGCCAGTTAGCTGTATAAAATGATGAAAGTAGCCAGTTAGCTGTATAAAATGATAAAAGTTGTCAGTTAGCTATATAAAATGATAAAAGTTGTCAGTTAGCAGTATTAAATGATAAAAGTTGTCAGTTAGCAGTATAAAATGATAAAAGTTGTCAGTTAGCAGTATAAAATGATAAAAGTTGTCAGTTAGCAGTATAAAATGATAAAAGTTGTCAGTTAACAGTATAAAATGATAAAATAGACAGTTAGCTGCATAAAATGATATAAGTAGCTAGTTAGCTGAATTAAATGATAAAAGTAGCCAGTTAGCTACATACAATTTTAAAAGTTGCCAGTTAGCTGTATAACCTGATAATAGTAGCCAGTTAGCTGTATAAAATGATAAAAGTAGCCAGTTAGCTGTATAAAATGATAAAAGTAGCCAGTTAGCTGTATAAAATGATAAAAATAGCCAGTTGGCTGCATAAAATTGATAAAAATTTATAGTTCGCTACAAAATAATTGACAAAAGTAGCTCGAACTATGCTGTGGAAGTTCAAACATTATCCCTGTTGGAACACATGAATAACATTTCCAATGAAAACGTCCCTATCCAAAAGTATAATCGAAAAACACTCTAGCAACGCTATTAATTTTATTCCTGTATTGGCGTAATAATTGTTGCCCGTTTGGTCCCGTCGAAATGCACGAGGGGCCGCTTATAAATATAAACACCATCCATTCCATCATAATAAACACCGTTCATTCCATCATAGTAAACACCGTCCATTCCATCATAATAAACACCGTCCATTCCATCATAGTCCCTGATACCGTTCACAATCTCTTCCTGCAATATTATCCATGACTTAGCATCAGAGGGAATATAGGAGGCATGGGCAGGGCGGCAACATCTTGAGAAGTTCCAAATAACATTTCAATTTCAATACCTTTATATTAAAAATCACAAAGGGAATAACAACAAAAGTCGAGCAAGTCGACGAACCTGGAAATCATGACCAATTAAGTGAAGTGACTATGTTACTCGGCTGATCACACAGGGATAGAATTCATGAGCCAATGCCTTGAGCATCAAGGAGTTGACACGCACATTCAGCATTTAAATATCGCTGAAAAGAAATAGCTGAGATATCACTGCAGTGTTATAAAAAAAGATAAAAGCCAACTTTGGATAAAATCTTTAATCTAAAATATTAGCTGAATGTCGGAATGTCCTGAACCATCTTTTTTCAACAGCTTAATTAAAAATTGCTCTTCTTTGCCGTATTTCTGCGGGATTCCTAAGATTCACAAACAAAATTGTCCTCTACGACCGATTATCTCGACCATCGGCTCCACATCCCATGCCTTGGCTACGTTGCTAGCCGACCATTGGCTCCACACCCCATGCCTTAGCTACGTGGTTAGCCGACCATTGGCTCCACATCCCATGCCTTAGCTACGTGGTTAGCCGACCATTGGCTCCACATCCCATGCCTTAGCTCCGTGGTTAGCCGGTGTTCTCTCCCCCTACCGTGGAGTGTTTCTGATGGCCACCTGCGGCACACAATGGAATTTACCGAACGATTAAAAACTTTTACTTCACAGGACTCCATAGTCAAGGTAAAAATGTTGAGTTTCGATGTCACTGCTCTTTTTATTGATGTACCTCTTGAAGATGTTCAGTCTTTTTCAATAGCAAGTGGAGTAAAGGTGTTTTAGTGCTGCCAATCCCCATCAACCCCTTTTTAGAACTGATCCGGTTATGTGTTAACAGCAATTTCTTTACATTCGTTGACAAATATTTTGTCCAAAAATTTGGCGTGGCGATGTGGAGCCCACTTTCCCCAGTACTGGCGAACCTCTTCATATGATATTTTGAAACACTTTTACCTTTATTGGACGGACAACCTCTTTCATGGATCCGATATGTTGACGACGTTTTTGCGTTCTGGCCCAACAAGGTCGACATCACAGATCTTTCCCCTTCAATCCCCTTCTTTCCCCTTCTATCAAATTTACTTCGGAATGGGAAAATGATGCAAAACTACCATTTTTAGATACCTTAGTTCATAGATCCGCACAACATTTTAGCTTTTCACTGCATAGAAGACCCGACCATTCCAATAAATACAATCTCCCTTCATCCATCCTCTCCTTGTGCCCGAACCATCTCAGAACACGCGAATCCACTCTGTCAACCAACTTCTTCACCATCCCTGTTCTGATTCGAACTACGTCGTTGGTGATCCGATCTCTCAGCGTTACTCCAGCAATGCTCCTCAAACATTTTATCTCGAAAACATTTAACCATCTTCTCTCCTCTGCTCTCACCCCCCAAGTCTCAGCACCGTAGAGCACAGTTGGGACAACAACACTCTCATACGGCCCTCTCTTTGCTCTCATCCTCAACGTCCTACAGCTCATTACACTCTTCAGTGCACCCAACACTCTACATCACTCCTTCACTCGCGCCTTCACTTCAGTTTCCACTAGTTCAGTTATCTCCACATGGGAGCCAAGATACTTAAAACACTGAACTTCCTCCAAGAGCACTCCATTTAGGGTGATACTAATTTTGCTCGCATCGACAGTCCATGAGCATCTCATAGCCTTACTCTTACCCACGTTCACTCGAAGCTTCCTTCGCTCACACCCTATACCAAACTCAGACACTAGCCTACATAGCTTCTCCTCTGAATCCGCAACCACGGCCGTCATTCATCATATAAAATGATGGATGATTTACGCTCCTGTTACCTTTAAAAAAACGTTATTCATTTTGTCGCGCTTGCTTACTGCACACAAGTGATCCATGTATACTTCCGTAAGTGAATATCTCACGAAACCTGCATATCTTATAGCCCGAACAGTCAACAGCGCGGTCAAGAAGGAAGAACGGAAGCCTTTCTTACGTTGAAGTGTGGTTCCACAGCAGCCGTATCAGCCAGTAGCGCATCAGCTAGTAACGCATCAGCCAGTAGCGCATCAGCCAGTAGCGCATCAGCCAGTAGCGCATCAGTCGGTAACGCATCAGTCAGTAGCGCATCAGCCAGTAGCGCATCAGCAAGTAGCGCATCAGCCAGTAACGCATCAGCCAGTAGCGCATCAGCCAGCAGCGCATCAACCAGTAACGCATCAGCCAGTAGCTCATCAGCCAGTAGCGCATCCATCAGCCAGTAACGCATCAGCCAGTAACGCATCAGCCAGTAGCGCATCAACCAGTAACGCACCAGCCAGTAGCTCATCAGCAAGTAGCGCATCAACCACTAGCGTATCAGCTAGTAGCACATCAGCCACTAGCGTATCAGCCAGTAGCGCATCAGCCAGTAGCGCATCAGCCAGTAGCGCATCAGTCAGTAGCGCATCAGTCAGTAGCGCATCAGCCAGTAGAACATCAGCCAGTAGCGCATCAGCCAGTAGCGCATCAGCCACTAGCGTATCAGCCAGTAGTGCATCAGCCAGTAGCGCATCAGCCAGTAGCGCATCAGCCAGTAGTACATCAGCCAGTAGCGCATCAGCCAGTAACGCATCAGCCAGTACTTCATCAGCAAGTAGCGCATCAGTCAGTAGCGCATCAGCCAGTAGCACATCAGCCAGTAGCGCATCAGCCAGTAGTACATCAGCCAGTAGCGCATCAGTCAGTAGCGCATCAGCTAGTAGCACATCAGCCAGTAGCGCATCAGCCAGTAGCGCATCAGCCACTAGCGTATCAGCCAGTAGTGTTAAGATTTTCAGTTCAGGGTTGCGAATAATTGGGTAAATCAGGGTTGAATGAAGATCAATTGGTTTCATAATTTGTCTTTTTCATAAAGAAATGGTAACACGTCACAGGTTAAATCAATATAGTACTGAAAATAAACACAAGTTACACTAGTGATTAGCAGCCAAAGATATGTAACACGCGTAAGACGAGCGTGAGATGGAGTGTGTTATGTGTGTCTATAGCGAGGGAGCGTGTGGGGTGCGAGGTCTACCACCGATGCCAAGTGAGTGTCGCCACTGGCCGGAGAGTGTGTCTACACTCCCGCGTTCTTCAAACCACGTCGCTCTTCTGACTGGCTGGAGGCCATTTTACCCTCGTTTAAATACTCGGTGGGC
>SDVV010015408.1:0-14536 GCA_016164225.1 Gammarus roeselii | reverse complement strand
AATGGGGGCTGCCGCCGTGTGGGCAACCTAACGCTTGGCACATCTCCCGCCATATATACACTTACGGCTACACAACAGCCACCGAAATGGGGGCTGCCGCCGTGTGGGCAACCTAACGCTTGGCACATCTCCCAAAATAAACTTCTGTTTTCCCAGCAAAGTTACAAGCACGCGAATTAGTCATCTCAATCACCTAACCAAATCGCTTCCCTAATTTTAGTTGCAAAATTACAGCATTATGGAGTTAGTTCCATCGATAAGAGTTGGATAAAAAGTTATCTTCTTGATAGAAAACACCTAGTGTCTTGGAATAAACAATCATCATCTACCAGTACGTTAAATATAAGAGTTCTGCAAGGGTCAATCCTGGGACCTTTGCTCTTCCTTATATATATCAATGACATTGTAAACACTAGCAACAGGTTATCCTCTGCACTTTTTGCAGATGATACTACAGCTTATTCGGCCGGGGAAAACCTCAATGATACTATTACTAATATGAATAATCAATTGGTTCACATTTCAAACTGGTTCACATACAACAAGGTGACGCTAAATGTTGACAAGACGCAGGTCATGATATTTTCCAGAAGGATGATACTCATTCCTAACACACAAGTCGAATTGAACGGTCAACAGGTGGCATATGTAGCAAAAACAAAGTTTCTCGGTGTTATCGTAGATCAGAGACTTAATTGGAAAGATCGCATCTCATTTGTTGCCGGGAAATTATCCAAATTGTGTGGCATTCTATACAAAATTAGAAATTGTCTTACCACTCCTGCTAAAAGTCTATTGTACTATATCCTTATTCATCCTTTTCTGACGTATTGTGTAAACGTGTATGCGTCTACCTACAAAACAAACTTAAGACCTATCGTTCTTAGTCAAAAGCGTGTCATCAGAACACAATCACATGCCAGCAAACGTGACCACACGTTGCCTCTCTTTTGTCAATGGAACATTCTCCCACTGTGTCAAATCATTAACTTTTCCGCTGCAGTATTTGTCCACAAAGCTTTGAATCATTTAACTTAGATTGATAACAGTTTTTTCATTAGAAATAATCCTATGTATGATCTTCGCAACAATGCGGATTTGCAAATTCCCCGAAATTCGTCAACACAGTCCCAACTATTTTTAAAATACAGAGCTGCTAAAACCTGGAATTCGATTACCATAGATATAAGGACTGGCAGAAGTATTGCTACCTTTAAACGTAAACTGAAGTTATACCTGTTTGAACTTGTACGTGCAGAAACTCTTGAATTGTAATTTACTTCTGCTGTGCAATTAACCGTGTCAACTATTTGTGTTTCAACATTTCGTCTATAGATGCTTCCATTCTATATATATATTTTTTCTCTCGTCTCATATGCTTCAATTTCCAATTATCTTGTTCATGTAGAAATCCGTCCATTTAGTGTACCCATCGATTATGACTTATGAGATATTTCTTTCCCGTGTGCATTTGAAACTAACTGCTAACTATGCAGTTAGTTTGAAATTGGTGCCATCGTACGCCAAACAATATGTGAGTAATGTAATAAACAACATCATGTCGGACATTTTCTGCTCTCAAGCTAAGTAGATGACAGTTGGAACAGTAAATAGTCATGATAAACTAAACGTCGGTGATCAGACTTGCTCTGTTTATTTTTCTTGAAATTAATAGCCAACGTAATGCTTGCATCTGTCTCGACATATTAAAAAGTGGAGAGTAGAGGATGTCCTCCAACAATGTCCGTCGGTTGGTCCTTACTCCTCAACCCTATTTTTAAGTTATTATTAAATTCACCTAAGTAGCAAATGTTGTCTTCAGAACAGCTCACGCTGACGCAGACTTGGTACGTATCATCTGTGTATTCTGATATTTCTGTTTTTGTCAACATGTCATTATACCTAAATAAATGTTAAATCCTTAAATCCTTAATTACGTTATCGTCTTAGGCTGAATGAGTGTCCTCGCTGAGCTTAAAACTTGACACTGAACACATCCTGTTCTACGTAATTACAGCACAATCTCTTTACAATGATTGTGGCGAGCCAACGGCCAAACTCTGCTAGATCCCGTGGCGTGCGTGAATAAGGGGAAATGTGCTATCAGATTCCCTCGACAAACTTGTTTCTATTCACCAGGAACAATTTGTCGCTGTCCACTGACAAGACTGGTTCCCCATCATAAACCCCCAAAGAACATCCCATAGGAACGATGTGTGGCAACAGAGCAGACTAAGAATTTTATCGGCCAAACCATCAGTTGGAGAATGGGAAACCATTTCTTTTCCAAAAGAGAGACCGACTTCATTCCCCGTTAACGCACGGGACACTCGTGTATGTTGGACCCATCAAATAGAGGCTGACATGGGACTATTTGTGCCGCCATGCTGTCCATCTCTTGATGGACAGCAAAAAATTATGAGGAATGGTTATATTTTGGTAAGTTTGGTAAGTTAATGGGTTAAAGAGTTACCAGTAGGCAAAACCAAAACGGTAAAGTTAAAGTTAAATGAGCTTCTGTGAGCGGTAATATTTCAAGTGAACAAGGTGCTTTCACTTTCAAGGCACAATTCTGACTCTAAATTATTGTGATTAAAAATGATTGATTCTGTGAAATAAGGTTGAGTATTATGAGCAAACACCAAATATCAGACACATGGTCAAGGATATTGATATGCAGGAATTCAATGTTTGGTACTGTGTAATTATAAGTTCCCAACTTAACTGAGAGAAGACATCCAAGGTAATATAGAAGGGGAGAATAAGGGAGATAGGAAAGCCGGCAAGAAAATCAAGGACGCTGTTGCTCCACAGCGGGTAATCTTCACTGTGCTTCTTTTACAATTATGGAAGCAAGGCCACGAGTTGGTTTCAAGGCTTGCCAGCAGGAGTTTGGCGTACAACGGAGATAGTGTTCCTTTTCTGCGCCAATCCGGGGCTTAGAATGAAGGTTGCACAAACAATAAAATTGGCTAAACCAAAGATGCCATATGGGAGATAATTACACACCATTCTGCCTGCCTCATACAGGTAGACAGATTTGGTGCATGTAGTAAATTAACATAAAAGTAAAAATATTAAACCCCTATGGGTGAAGCTACCAGGAATAAAATGAGAGGCTTAAGCTCCATAGTTCAAAAATTACATCCAATATAACTTTATTGCTACCGTGTGAGCAGAATAACAATTTGAATATCATATTTTGGACTTGGGCCAAGGAATTCCCTCTGGCTAGCTGCAACTGTACATTTGTGTAAGGTTGAAATCCTGCATCCAGGTGGATACAGAGAATATCCTACTGTAGAAATCTATAATGTAATTATTAGTTTGCTCCAGATTTAGAAACCTAGTGTGAGATACTGGAGTAGGCACATAGTGAAATACTATTACTCTTACCTGTTTTCTGTGGAATTCTTTGGGGTTCCAAGGCAAAGCCTTTTTTAATTCGGTTAAATTTTGTTTATTTCATTTACCATTTGCACTGGCCAGCAATACCTAGCTGAGTATTTACTATTTAATTAGATGGGCCTGCAATCAATAAGGTAAGGTGAAATTCCTAATTTCTCAGAGTAACTAGCTTTGACATGTTGCAGCAGTTTGTTTCCACAACGAATTGTTTTAATTAAATGGAACTACACTCCATGGATTCTCCGATTTCCACATTGTACTATTCATTTGCACTAAAATGTGGTTTGTGATCTGGCCCATGAGTAAGCCTATATCACTAACACGTTGTATTGCGGTCATTTTGGATCAGTAACATTCGCAGGGCCGTCGTCACAACACACACCGTGAGTTACTCGATCGAGCTCCAAAGAGTTAAGAAAGCCCTCTCGGGTGTTTATCTGGGAAGGCGTTGTTGCCATATTTGTCTCAAGGTTTTCCTCTGAATCATATATTCCCTTCTGATGAATATGTTCCATGGCTTTTTGTGCGTGGGTATACGGATTTATTTACCCCAAATAAATATTTATTGCACTGCCACTATGGATGGAAGCAGTTTTGCACTTGCTGAACGAAAATGTTGTAGCTACCTACAGAGAGATGCAAACAATGAGATCAAAAGATGCGATTGCTTAGTAGCAATAGGTGCTTGTGATGCACGTATAATGAGTTTAGTGTTATTATGATAATGTAGGGTCAATTGGGAACCTCTACACAATATGCTCTGTGGATCAGGGTTTTGATGTTGTTGATTTTGTACTCCAGTATGGTATGGGGTAATAAATCATACCATGCCCCAAAGAAGTGGGTTTTCTGAAAATCTTAGTAAACATGCTGTTATGGTGGTCTGGATGTTTTTACACCAAGGAAGGAAATGGAGTTGTGTGATGTGCGTATTAAATTTGTAGAGGACAGTTGTCCCTACAAATGGTGTTAACAACGCATGTTGTATTAGTGTCTAATTCCAAAAAGACCGTAAATAGTAGACTAACATCGTTGGAACATCCAACCGTGGAATATCAGTAACAAAACAAATGTAGAGTTTGCACAGAGGCGAACCCAGAGGCTTTTGGCATCACCCAAAACCCGGGTGCTCATTTATTCACGACACGGAGCCGAACGGACGGGTAAGCAATAATTTCCTAGTGCGCGACGTTCCTATATATTAATAAAAGTGCAGTGGTTAGTAGTGAAAGATATATGCAAAGTGTTTTTTTAAAACAAACGTCATGGGATCAAGCAATTTCAGTGTTTTGGTAGCCATTAGATATCTCTGCCTAAATAAGGCTAGGCTAGGAAGGACCCAGACTGCCAAACTTGGCACAGCAAATTGAGCCACACAGGCATTTGAGCCCCACTAACATAGAAGGGCTAACAGTAGATAGTATAGCACCTAAACGCGGATTAGTGAAGGATTATAGATAGGGATAAAATAGCCGTTTGGGGTAGGACGCGATGCATGCAACCTTGACTCAACCGGTCCGTACGGGGGTTAGCGCAGAAACGAGGGGGCGGGCGGCGGAGGGTACCGGTACTGGTTTACCGCGGCCAGCCGGAATGCTGGAAACGGGTTATATATTTACATAAAGTTATTCGCATTTCAGTGCTTGTGGGGACATTGCAACATCGTTGCTTTCATAATTCACGTTCACTGCTGTCTCCTTTGAATGTTTTCGGGGCATTGATAAACATACATTTATAAGATTTTTTTATTGACAGTAATTTACATGTAATATTTTTATATTAAAAAGCCTCACTTTCCGGACCCTTTATGATGAATTTTCAACCCCGATATCATTTTCTACGTTGCTCGGTGTTGATAAATTTTACATCTGGCATAGTTTCAGTTAGTTTATTGTTATTTTTGTCCGAGTGCATTGATCAGTACCCTTAGCGCTCCGTTGTACTTGTTACTGCAGTAACCCCCCTCCATTCATTTTTCTATGCTGTGAGATATCCGATGAAAGAAAATAGATACAACATTTACAGGATGACTGAATAATTCCTAGAGAAGAATCACTTAAGAGTATATTTGACTCAATCTATGTTGATTGCTGGGTTCGTAGCGGTGGGGGATTGGGATATTTTTATATGTTTTGTTCATTCATCACTATATATTCTTTTATAGGATTAGTATGGTAGGTATGTCTTATAACTCAATTTGCAGCCTTAGTGTGCGAATGGCCCTGTTTGTACCAGCCTAAAGGTAGGATTGCAGGCAAGATTCTGTGCTTCCCCATGTATTTTTTTCATATGTATTTACTATCTATAGGATAGTGAGGCTTTTTAATATAAAAATAATACATTTAAATTATTGTCAATAAAAAAATCTTATAAATGTATGTTTATCAATACCCCGAAAACATTCAGAGGAGACAGCAGTGAACGTGAATTATGAAAGCAACGATGTTGCAATATCCCCACAAGCATTGACATGCTAATAACTTTATGTAAATATATAACCCGTTTCCAGCATTCCGGCTGGCCGCGGTAAACCAGTTCCGGTACCATCCGCCGCCCGCCCATTCGTTTCTGCGCTAGCCTCCTTACGGACCGGTTAAGTCAAGGTTGCATGCATCGCGTCCTACCCCGAACGGCTCTTTTATCCCTATCTATAATCCTTCACTAATCCGCGTTTAGCTGCTATACTATCTACTGCTAACTTTCAACTGAAGTTCATTGATGTCATTTATTAATATAACCCATAAATCATGTATACCTCTCAATTCCCAATATGGATGCCTATAAGTTCAGCCAGCCTCTTACCGCTGTAAATAATTATTAACACCTGTGTACACTACGTCTAGTGCCGCAAGGTTATTTGTACATTTAATTGTAAACTTGATTTTTGTAAATATAGTATTAGTATGCTTCTGAACTTGGGCAAAGCTGAGGTATTTCCAGCATGTTCCATAAAATACTTACCGACTCAGGTAAAAAAACATGAACCATATGAAATATGAATTTTCAAAAATGATGTTGGCAAGCTACATGTTCTGTAGTGCCGTCATTCAAGGATTTGCAGACTCACGGCAATTGTCCGGATCGGATTCTTAATTTATAATTTATCATAGTAATCACTGAATTTATTACAACGATTAAACCGTTACTATTTCATGACTGAGGTACCTATAAATTTAATCTTCGTCTATATAATTTACCTCAGTAATTAATTAATTACTTGAAGGGAATAACTCAGAACTGATCTCATTTCAACCTATACCTATGCTAAAACTTTTTTAGGCGGATATTGGCTAGCAAGATTATTAAAGTTAGTACTTCCTTTTACAAGGTACTTTGCGAAGGACTCACGTTTTCATCTGTGTTTCAATATTTATGTTAAATGACATATTATTGTAGCCAAACATCCTTTGGGATCACATGATTTAATTTGACTATCACTGTTGTACAGTTGCAGTAGCTACTCCTAAGATAAAGTTCAAGTTCAATGACACTGCTGGTAGGTAGCTATATATAAATTTGATTTTGGTAGTTGGGCTGTAACCATGAAGGGTTAAAAGATAGTGAAACGTGAATTTAATATTTTCACATCAGGCAATAAGAGCAATTAAAGGGGTACGAGGCTCAGAACGTTACCACCTTGTGTCTATGAGCAGGAAGTGCAGCGTTTCGTCCAACGGTGTCCTGCACTGGTGGCTGATGGTCCTCGACCTAGTTGGTCGGCTGCCTGTTGCAGCGTTGGTCCAAGCCATCCATTGAGGGGTCGATGAGAAACTGCCAGTCTTGTCCCTTAAAAGTTCTACCCCTAGGTAGAGATACAGGGACGGGTCCGGCATGTTTTTGGGGCGTCACCAGGTCCATCTTGGTACCGAGATTCTAATTCGTAGAATCTCCTTAATGTCCTTGGTTTCTTTTGCCCAGCCAGTTGGCTGCCCCAGCAACGGAGCTGGAAGAAATGTATCCCACTCAACATTTACCTTCACTGGTAAACAAGCGCTAAATTTGCAACACTTCGCCTTCCCCCTCCTTTAAGGCATTTACTCAGTGTATTTACTTTATTATGAAGAAAAAATGAGTTATATCACAGGTATAGGTTAGAATGAGATCAGCTTTGAGTTATTACTTTCAAGTAATTAATTAATTGCTCAGTTAAATTATAAAGATGAAGATTCAATTATATGTACCTCAGTCATGAAATAGTAACGGTTTAATCATTGTAATAAATACAGTTATTACCATGCAAATTTATAAATTAGGAATCTGTTCCGGACAATTGCCGTGAGTCTGCAAATCCCTGAATGACGGCACCACAAAACATGTAGCTAGCCAACATCATTTTTGAAGATTCATATTTCATGTAGTTCATGATAGGAAAGAGCGAAATGTATAACCTGCTTTAGTCTTGTTATAAGGTTTATGTTATTATTGGAGTGCCTGCCTTGTAGTGATTACAGACTGGCAGAGCAGACACACATAATCATTAGTTAGTTCATGGTTCTAACCAGGGTCCAGTGAGTATTTTATGGAAGATGCTGGAATATCTCAGCTTTGCCCCAGTTCAGAAGCATACTAATCCTATACATACAAAAATCAAGTTTACAATTAAATGTACAAACAGCAATGCGGCACTAGTTGTAGTGTACACAGGTGTTAATAATTATTTACAGCGGTAAGTGGCTGGCTGAACTTATGGTCAATCGTGTTGAGAATTGCGAGATGTAAATGATTTATGAGTTAGATTATTAATTGATAATAGTCTAGCCCTGTTGGCAGTTGGCCATTCCCTGTGATCGTGGCTCAAATTGTATGCTGGGGTGTGGCTTCATACTGCTACGTTTTGCAGTCTTACTTTATAGCCTAGCCTCATTTAGGCAGAGATATCTAATGGCTACCAAAACACTGAAATTGTTTGATCCCTTGATGTTTGTTTTAAAAACGCTTTGCACATATCTTTCACTGCTACCCACTGCCCTTTTATTGATATAAATGAACGTCACACACCAGAAAATTATTGCTTGCCCGTTCGTTCGGCTTCGCGTCGTAAATAAATGAGCACCCGTGTTTTGGGTGATGCCAAAAGCCTTTGGGTTTAGCATCTGAGTAAACTCTAATTTTGTTCTGTGCCTGATATTCTACAGTTGGATGTTCCAACGATGTTAGTCTTCTATTTTGCGGTCTTTTTAGGATTAGACGCTAAAACAAAATGCGTTGTCAACACCATTTGTAGGGACAATTCTCCTCTACACTTTCATCTTTCCTTCATATTAAAGTAAATAAACTGAGTAAAAACCCTAAAGGAGGGAGCAGGCAGGGTGTTGCAAATCTAGCGCTTGTTTACTCGTGAAGGTAAATGTTAAGTGGGACACATTACTTCCAGCTCCGTTGCTGGGGCAGCCAACTGGCTGGGCAAAAGAAACCAAGGACATCAAGGAGATTCTACGCATTAGAATCTCAGTACCAAGATGAACCTGGAGACGCCTCAAAAACATGCCGAACCAGTCCCTGTATCTCCACCTAGGGGTGGAACTTCCAAGGGACAAGACTGGCAGTTTCGCATCGACCCCTCAATGGATGACTTGGACCAACGCTGCAACAGGCTGCCGACCAACTAGGTCGAGGACCATCAGCCACCTGTGCGGGACACCGTTGGACAAAACGCTGCACTTCCTGCTCATAGACACATGGTGGTAACGTTCTGAGCCTCGTGCCCCTTTAATTGCTTTTATTGCCTAATGAATCATTTTTCTAATAATTTAAATATTAAACTCATGTTTGACTATTTGTAACCCTTCATGGTTACAGCTTAACTCTCAAAGTCAAATTTATAAAGCTACCTACCAGCAATGTCAGTAAAATTGAACTTTATCTTAGGAGTAGCTACTGCAACTGTACAACAGTGATATTCAAATCAAATCATGTGATCCCAAAGGATGTTTGGCTACAAGAGTATGTCATTAAACATAAATATTGAAACAGATGAAAACGTGAAATCTTCTCAAAGTACCTTGTAAAAGAAAGTACTAACTTTAATAATTTTGCTAGTCAATTTCCTCTAAGCCTTCAACCCTATTTTGTGTGATTCGATCTTTCGTCTGAATCTGTTTCTGTATGCATTATTAAAATTAGTCCACATACATCAGTTAAATGCGGTTGATTTGCTCATTGTTGGATGAATGTTTAGGTTTACTGAAATGAATGATATCTTATGAACATATCCACGTAGAAGTAAAGGGAACTGGGAATTTCATGTTACATATTCGATTAGTCGCGAAACTATTCTCCCGTTCACGGTAGTTTGCATGCGATTATTCTCTATCTTCTTTTCGAACATTTTATTCCATCGTGGTAATAGCCAATTTATGCGTTCTCGTGCTACATTAATTTATATTTCGAAACCTAATTTTTCTCCGATTGCATCACAGCCCCTTTCATTTTTTTTATTTAATCACTAGAAGAGTAAGACGAACAGGCAAATAGACACACATAATGTAGGATTTATATGTTTGACAAGAATGTTCGGTGAATCGTAATAAGAAAAAATTGTGTACGTGCATGTTGGGTATATGTGTACATGGAAGTAATACAATTTGTACACTGGGTGAGTTATCTGTTTTAATACGATTAGAAGCTTCACAGCATTCACTGAAAATATGTGGAAGCATTTATTGCAAAACACCCCGAATATTGAGCTATGAACTTCTTTTCATACACTGAATCAAATGTCCCACAGCCCACGATCCATCGACGCCATATTGTGAAACCGCAGGGTCGTCGGCGTGGTCGATTGGAGCACAAAAAATATTTGGACCGTCAAATATAATATTGAGCGGTTAGTAAATCGCATATCATAGATCCTTCTAGTCAGAAGGACCTAATTGATTAATTAATGACAATATAGCTTACACACCAAGGATCTGAAATAACACACAATATGGTATTTTATATACTCAACTTGTATTGTGATTCAAGAATGGTGATGAAGTTGATTAATATCTACTCATCACGATCAAGTCTTGTCGAGTTTTTTTTTAATTCTTCTTTCTCTAATTTTGTTAGGGTCTTGCTTGGATTCTTCTTTCCCTAATTTTAATAGGGTCTTAATCAGGATAAGTTTCTTGAGTCAGCACTTAAAAGGGGCCGGTAGAAGCTGCAAGAAAACACTGTATCAGGAAAGGCCCTTTTGATACAAGTTCTTTCCGCCGGGTGGCATGTTTACGACGGAAACATTCAGCCTCGAAAGTGTTTAGGCTGGAAAGTTTTGAACAAAATGTGTTTAGGCTGGAAAGCTATTACCAGCGAATATCTTACCTTAGAAAAATATAGGATGGAATGTTGATACGACGGAAAACGTGTACGATCGAATTTCAACACGCTGGGACGCATTTTCAATTTTTTTTTAGAACCGAAAGTGTTTAGCACGGAATTTCTTAGGACCGAAAGTGTTTACGCTGGAATTATTTTGCCTCAAAAATTTTACGATGGGAAGAATCTTAGCTAGAAACTACCCCAAATCATCTGACACAGTTATGTATAGGATCGAATAGTTTGGCCCAGAAATTGTTTTGAACGAAAAGTGTTTAGAACGAAAAAATCTACAATGGAATTTATTTTCCCTGGAAGTTGTCGTTGGATGGTATATTTTTAGCTGTAACATAACCTAATCGGACCTAACCTAACCTTACAGGAAAGAAGTATAGTGTTTTTTTGTTCATCGTCCACTTACCCAAATAAAATTATTTCCAGCGTAAACACTTTCTATTCTAAACAGATTCCGCCCAAAACATTTCCGGCTGAAATACATTCGACTGAATCGAGTTGCCCACAGAAGACCATTCGATCGTAAGCATTTCCAGCGAAAATAAAATCCGCCGTAAATAGTTTCTATTCTTAATAATTCGATACTATCAACTTTCCATCCTAAACACTTTCGCCCCAATTCTCTTTCTGAGCAAAAACGTTTCATGCCAATGAACAATATGTTTAATCTTCTTTCCAGGCTACAGGTTTTCGATTGAAAATCTTTCCTTCGTAAGCACTTTCGATCAAAACAGTTTCCAGCTAAAATGAATCCGTAGAATTGTTTCCGTCGTAAACACTTTCTGGGTTAAATAATTCCAGCGTAAATACCCCGCCCCTTTCCGCCCCCCGTTACCACTGTGTTTACTGTGGCCGCGGGGTTTCCATAGCGAGCAAGGCATCAACGGAAGCTTGCCACGTCACTGTAGAACTACTAAAGATCTCCAAGCTTAGCTATTGGCTATGCCTGGGAGACCCCGATAGAACACTCAGACAGACACTTCATGCAGTATGTATGAAAAATGGAAAAAATTACTAAAAAGAACATCGTGGAGCATGTATAGTTAAATAACAAGATGACGTCTGATTGCTAGCTCCAAATTCCACAGCTTTACCAATCTTTCATCCTAATTTTATGAAAAACCTCACAAATTGTGAGGTCAACGCTCGAGCACTTGCCGAGCTGGGATAAGTGAATGGATCCAATTCAGAAAATTAAATATTTCAAAACATTTGAATTATCTTTGACCCATATTCTAATACAGCTATATCCAAGATTATAAAGTGATTTTTGAAAGGGAGCAAGTTATCCCACCTCAATTCTTATTGAAAACATTGAATATAATTTCCTCATAGACTTTCAAATTCTGACCCTAGTAGCTATGGATCTTTTTCAAAGTCAGTCAGTACTGACTTAAGAACCTTAGCTGCAATTGTAATGTCACTGGTGTATTATATTTATCTTGTTGGGTATCGTTGACAATTATGTTATTTCATTCAAGGTAGCAATGGCTCCTATCTCATTCTGAAATGTGTCCTGTAGGTTTTATTTGGTGCAGTTTAATACCATTTAAGTGAGTCAAGATAGTATCCTACTCTGAAAAGAATGGTTATAAAGTTAAAAAACCTTCATTCAGTCATCAGAAAGTTAAAAAAGTTCACTTGGAGTACGAAAAAGTTGTAATGTTATGCTAATAAGTAGTTTAATTATCCCGAAAGCTGCCTCACTTGCTTTCATCACGAAAATAATAAACAACGTTGGTATAGTGGCTCGTCCGTAAACCGTTCTGCGGTGTGTTTCCAACATACTTGCTGGATGATTTCTGATAACTAATTTTCATAAATTTGTTATGTTTGAGAATGTCTCATGGCATTGTGTGTTGTTGTTCCGGAATCATTAGTAACGTAATAAATCCCCGTTGTGCCATTTTTGTTTGTATATGACTGTACCTAGTTTCTAGGTCGTGTGTTTTATTCTTTTGCTATGATAATTTTATGCGTTGCTATATACAATATTTCTAACACTGCATTTACATGATTTCTACTATATACACTACTGATTATATATACACAGAAGAATGTACAAATTGTAATAATTTGTAGTGTGATTGCTGATCACTACACACACTACCCCCTTAGTGCGGTTGCCAGGGTGTCGTTAAAGGTAGTGTACCTCCAGTTTGTAGAGGATATTGTCTAGCAAGATTATTAAAGTCAGTACTTTCTTTTACAAGGTACTTTGCGAAGGATTCACGTTTTTATCTGTGTTTTAATATTTAAGTTAAATTACTTTCTTGTAGCCGAACATCCTTTGGGATCACACGATTTGACTTGATTGTCACTGTTGTACAGCTGCAGTAGCTACTCCAGAACTCAAGTTCAAGTTTAATGACACTACTGGTAGATGGCTACATATATAAATTTAATTTTGGCAGTTAGGCTGTAACCATGAAGGGTTGAAAGATAGTCAAACATGAATTTGATAATTAAATAATATAAAAATTATTACTTTGGCAATAAAAGCAATTAAAGGGGCACGAGGCTCAGAACGTTACCACCTTGTGTCTATGAGCAGGAAGTGCAGCGTTTCGTCCAACGGTGTCCCGCACTGGTGGCTGATGGTCCTTGACCTAGATGTGTAGAGGTCCTTAATTGACCCTACATTATCCTTATAACACTAAACACAATATACGTGTATCACAAGCACCCATTACTACTAAGCAATCGCATCTTTTGATCTCATTGTTGCATCTCTCTATAGGTAGCAACAACATTTCCGTTCAGCTAGTACAAACAGCTTCCAACCATAATGGCAGTGCAACAAATATTTATTTTGGTTAAATAAATATGTATACCCACGCACAAAAAACCATGGAACATGCATCAGAAGGAATAAATGATTCAGAGAAATACCTTGACACAAATATGGCAACAACGCCTTCGGGTCAACAAAGCTGAGCGGGTTTTTCTTAACTCTCAGTAGATAAGGACAAAAATATAGTTCTCGTGGCAGTTAGTTTATGATATACTTGCATACATACGCAGGCGAGGAAGTTCTAAATGCTAAACTACTGGTTGGAAAACAAACTGTGGCCACAGAGGCAAAGAAAGACACCAGTCAAAACTAAATATTTCCTGTTGCAGGCTATACGTATAGATAGTCTGTACCTAGATTTCCTTGGCCAGGGCAACATAGAGAATAAGGCTTTCCTTGGGCTCTGCTCCACAGAAGGCATGTGAGAATAATATTGTTTAATATGTGCTATCCCCAGAGTAGAGCAGACTAATAAATACAGTTGCAGATTTCTGCAGCAAAAGACTCCTGTAAATACCTGGATGCAAGATTTCCGCCATATAAGGGCAAAGAAGATAAAAATGAATTTAATCAACTCGAGAGGTATCAGTCTGTTATGTGTGGTTGGTAAGTTGTACGGGAGAGTGCTGATCAAAAGGATTAGAGACTGTACGGACTGCGCAGTTGGAGAGGAACAGTGTGGCTTTAGGAGTGGTAGAGGGTGTACCGATCAGATTTTTGCAGTGAGACAGGTATGTGAGAAGTACCTTGCCAAAGGAAATGATGTGTTCTGGGCCTTCATGGATCTGGAGAAGGAAAGGCAGGATTGACAGGGAAGCGCTGTGGAGGGTGTTGCGTTTGTATGGAGAAGGCGGGTATCTGTTGAAAGCAGTGCAGAGTTTCTATGCTGACAGCCGAGCATGTGTCAGAGTGGGGAGTGAGTTGAGTGATTGGTTCACAGTGAAAGTGGGACTGAGACAAGGCTGCGTGATGTCTCCCTGGCTGTTCAACCTCTATATGGATGGAGTGATCAGGGAGGTG
>SDVV010015407.1:0-12992 GCA_016164225.1 Gammarus roeselii | reverse complement strand
CGCGCCTGTACCTCCCCCCCCCCCCCGGTATATTCGGGCCTGTACCCACGGGCATATTCGCGCTCACTATAGCTTCTACCATACATAACTATGAGTAATGTAGATTCGTGCCGAGTTCGAAAATAAATGAATTACTGATAGCATTCGAACAATCGATGTAGTTTACATATGAAAAAATAGTAATATATTCTAGATCATAATGGGAGGATAGTATTCAATCTGCTAATGATATGTTAAGCATACAGTCAATGAGGTAAGGTTCATGTATAATAATACCATAAATAGCCATCAAACTTGAATAAACATATATAATTATTGGTAAATTTGGCTAGGTGAGGTTGGATTAACTTGGTATTAACGTATCTGGCAGCTTATGGCAACCATTTTTTATTAATTGACTTTCATGTCAATGTAGTCGTATATCGATATATGAATCGTTAATTATGTACCTTGGTCGTGATTTACATTCTAGATTTTGTTGATCGTGGTCCTTACATCACAAATCTATAGTAAAAAATGTTATAATGTATACAATGAATCCTCGAATAAGGGAAATATCCTGAATTGGAACGAAATCTCATAACAAAGCCCGAATCAACCAATAATTGATAACTGTTCAAACTGCAAACGGTCAACATACATTTATAAAAGTAAGACATGTGGGAATAGGCATATAATAAAGGCATGCGTCCGAATAACATAGTTGAGATCTACAATAAGCTGATGGAGTATTTTAACACTAACACTTCATACAAATGTGGCAGACCTGTTCTCCAAGATAACTTAAAACAGGACCCCAGATCCAATATCAAGAACTAAAACGTACCAATATTTTGTAACAATTACCCGAATTTATGTCCGAACACTATATCAAAAAAGGCGAACATAAACCTTATAAATTTATATTACTATGATAACTGTTTCAAATTATATAACAACAACAGGATAGATAACTAATTCTCTACTCTGACCTAACCTACAATAATTAACTATGATATATTGTGGTTCATTCCATACCCAGCTGTTATAACCTACACCAATATACCACGTGAATGATGAATCAATAAGTGTTACCAATTTATGTTACCGATCTCGAAACAGATAAAAAGTGAAATAATCCTGTACTTTAAGTCCTAAGATAATCTGAAACAGGACCAAGATCGTATACTATCATATAAACCGTACAGAAAATAACTGACAGTATAACATATACTGTAAGTTCATGCGTAATAGAGTAATAATACAACAATACCCGTTCAATCAGAAAAAAATATCATAAAATCTTATTAAGATACTCTGTCTATAGTAGGCAAAATCAATGTCTTCCGTGTCACAACATAGAAGTCTCCAATACTTGCTTGGGTCTCTTCTGATAGAGAACAAATTTATAAATACAGCTTGTCAGCTTGTCCTAGTACGGTACCTCAGACTTATCATGCACATATTGAGTCCGTCTCCTCTGAACAGATTCGAGCAAAGTCATATCCTCGACATAACCAAGATTCCATGCATACGAACAGTTGTCAAGAACGGGCCTGACATGCATCACAAAGAGTGTGACCATAAAATCTGGTGGCTCTGTTCACTATCGAGCTAAGCAAATCCCTACGAGGACCAGAAGCTCGTCGCACAACCTCTCTTACATGCTCATGGAACTTACGACCAACATCAACATGAATTTCCAAATCACATTGAACTTGAACTAACTCCAAATGACCCTCAAGGAGTGTCAACCGCCTCTACACCAGGACAAATCGATCCCGTGAATCATCTTCTAGATATATCCTACATCAGTATCCCACGATCGATCAAGACGTGATACCGATGTATGTAACCAGCCTCGTAACAGATTAAAGTGAAAGATTTATACATTTTAACTCCTAATGTGATCTGGGTCAGGTCTAAGATCGTATACTAACAAATAAGCCATACTGAAAAAGAAGATCTGACAGGAACACAAATACTGCGACTTCGTGCGTAATAAAGTAATAATTTTACGATACCCAAATCTATAACAAATTCCTAGACCGTACTAAATTACTACGTCTGTAGCACAACATAACAGCGTTGTTCCTGAAAAATCTACTACGGTAAACCATGTTCCAATGTAACCCTATATACAGTACAAAATCCTTATTTTACAGGTCTAAAAACATGCATTGTCTTGCAGAAATAGAATTTGCATGGTGAATAATGATTGCGTGGAACATATAGACGGCCATACCGGCAGGAAACGGGATAGCTGATAGGCATACCGACAGTAAACGGGCAGCTAACAGGCACACCGACAATCAACATGCAGCTAATGGACACACTGACATGAAACAGGGGAGCTAACGGGGGGGGGGAGTCAATACACTATAGTCAACACTGTAGAGTCAATACACCAACACTATAATAAAAATTAAGAGCTAACCTATAGCGCATACATGCATATCCCAATCAATAAACACGGTCTATGAGCCAGCAATACGTGCGATTGATATATATAACAGAGACCCAAAACAAATTAAGAGGAGTAGTTCTACAGTTATACCATATAGTGCGTAAAAATACGATGAAATTTTGTAGATAAGTCATAAATCTTTAGTAAATTGCGACAGCCTACCTAATTTACTAAACATTTTCTGGTATCGGCATAACATCACAAAACTACAATCATACTTCCAAGATAGGAACAGATGGCTGCCGCACCGAGTAGTTCTATTTGTACGATTCAGTAACAATACTCTAAATGCATATGTTATTCCCTGTTATAAGAATACAGCATATAATATCGAATCGAAATCAGGAGCTAAGTCATTAGCTAATAGCCGAGCGAGGGGTATAATAATCCATGTAATTCCTTAATATAATACAATATCACTTACATTCTGCAAATAATGAACACCTAAAAATCTACACAATGAAACAACTGAATACAACTATACGCTAAATGACCCAAGCCGCCCCACCTCTATTTATCCTACCTATCTTTCAACATTTAATTGCGTTATTTAGTGCCCGATCAACTTGACGAATGCGTATTGTAATGACTCTGCGTAGGCGGAGTCATTACAGCTCACACCTGCGATAATGAACAAACAGTAAGTGGCCGCGTGTACCCAACACAGTAATCTACAAGAAAAAAACTATATAATACTAAAAACAATATTAAACAATCAAATCGTAAATCTTCAGAGTCAGAAAAATAATCCCAATCCAAACGATCGCATAAACTAGGAGCTATATCGGTAGCTCAACGAGCTGTCACCCCAACCGAGAAATAATGCTTGTCCTCGATAAAAGAGGCCGCCGGATCTTTTTGATACCATCGATCAAGATAAAAACAGAGGGCAGTCGGAGTCCTTACTCACATTTCGTTGACCGTTGGAGTCAATAGTTATGTTCTCGTATAAAGGTAAACTCGTGTAATTCCTTAATAAAATGTATTTAGTTCCTAATATATTATCATTAAAAAAACATAGAATTTATGTTTTGATTCCAATATCCAATTTTTATTCGAAGGCCAAGCAATGAATTGTAGTAAACGCTATATACCCCACTTTGAAAATGCAATCACAGCGTTGCCTGTTCTACTAAATAATACCGTTTATTTTCACACTGTCATATATTGATTATAAACAATAATATACCCTTACACGTACAGCGATCAAAATTCGCGTTCTTGGTGCACAGACACATGCAAAAAATTGACATTTTCTTGCGGATAAGACAAGCCAGAGCAATGAAATTTACTCTAACAGTGATGGAACGCACTAGTTATCTAACTTACCTTTAGTTACCCATTACACTGCCAAATAAACATTACAAATCGCAAACGATCATCAACAACATCACCTCTAACCGCTCACCTGTGCAGCTTACCTGGGCCACTCACCTAGGCGACTGGGAAATAGGACGAACAAATCCCGTAGACCTTCGGTTTGTGAGAGTATCTGCGATTTGCAAATCGCAGTAACCTTATGAATGCCTAAAAATGTGTTTATATCTGTATAATATTTCGGTGAAGAGATAATAGTAAACTTTTTTGAATTACCAAATAATTTAAAGGATCATTTACGTTGTTTAGAGTTAATTAGTTTATTGGTATGAATATACATGGGTAAAGTTAAGCGTATATTTTGATGCATATACATGTGCGTACCCGTGTATTTCTATGACTTTATACAAATGTATACAAAATTTCGCGTGACGACGTGGGCTTGCGTTTTGTATGTCATTTTTTATAAGCATCGATGTGTATTCTGTACTTTCTGAGTATGTTGATCAACTTGTTCTACAATCTACGTGCAGGGCCTTGCCACTATTATTTTAAATAATGCTACACATGCATTTTACTAATTGTAAGAGTTTTTACATTCAGGCTTCAAAAACTACACAATTTACTAAGATTTCCATAGTGTTCATTCTCCCGATGCCGCTCGTGTCAGGTCGTGTTTAAAGGCATAACAAATCCATATATCTGCTCGGGCCAACCTCAGTGCAGTCCATCTTGTTTTTTGATGAATTCTTTCACGTCCGACGGTTAGATCATAAACCTGCTGCCGTGTCGTGTACCGTTGTAGTAGGGTACTATGTTTAAATTTTATAGGTCTGATGTAATTTGAATTAACAAGTCAAAAATCACTCTGGTGTCGATTATTTTTTCTTTTGATTAAAAATCGGTAATAAATCGATTTTTTTTATATAAATCCTTTTGTTCATCATAAATGACGAATGGTTGAACCAGAAAGTTTAGAGGATGACGCAAATGTCACGTGGTCCGACATCCCTTTTCCCAGTGAACGTGCGTGCCTCGTCATCAAGACTAGAAGATTAACCAACGCTATTTAATAGTTTACTTTGTCTAGCTTATGTTTCCATCAACCGGAGCCAACATTAGAAAATGTCATAAAATGATCTACATTTTGCTGCATTGTCATTTCACCACAGTTGATACGAATAAATAACAATATTACCACGGAGTTCTGTAAATACCCTTCCTGCGACAATATTGTAGATTTCTATTTTAAAAAAACGCAAGTTCATTTTTTAAGAGATAATTAATATAGAATGTTATTCATTCAAGTAGTTATAAAATGAAGAAGTCGCATGTCAAATAATTCTGCCACCAATATTGAGTTTTTTTCCCGTTTCATTGATCGATTTGATTAACTTGGGCCTCATTTTCACTGGAGCCCCAACGCGAATCATCGCATCGCAGGCTCGCACACCTAGGTTGATATATCTGGAAATTTCAGCTGTGACGCACGCGCACGCTGGAGCGAACAGTAACAACATTTTCAAACAACGAATTACCGCTTCAAACCATTCAGAACTTCAATTTTAGTTTGTACGCACGCTGGTGCGCACATGTACATAGTATTGTCGAGCTGAGTACAAGGCTTATAGCTACATAGATTAGGTCAATTTAGACACCAACACAAAACATTGTTTACAGCTAGGCGGACTAGGTCAAGTACAATTCAATGACATCAAGCAATCTATCCAGCCACGCTGATCAGGCGAGTTTCAAAATTGGCATGCGGTCCGGGCACACGTCAGCGCGCACAGACTGAAAAGACAAAGACAATACACAGATTTACAGATAGCTTCTTGTTCATCACACTTGCACTTTATCAGCACATATAATTTCGCATGGTGAAAATGAAATGAATGAAATTAAAGAAGGAGAGGCCTCTCGTGCTTCGAGGGATTGTAAGGGGTTCCCAAAGAGACCTAAGGTTCTCCATAGGTTTTCAGAAGGTGTACCAAGTTCCCCCAGTCACCCAAGTCCCCCGAGTCCCTCGATCCCTCTGATGCCCTCACCTTGACTTGTCTCAGCTCATCTCGACTCGTCTCGACTTCTCTCAGCTCATCTGGATCCGTCTCGACTCGTCGCCCACCAACTCGGCTTGCCTAACTCGTTCTGACTTTTCTCGACACGCTTCGATCAGCCTCGATTTGTCCCTCCCCCTCCGCGCAAGTACAAGGTGGGCTAAAAGAACTACTTAGATTATTACAGTCACTCACTGATATTGTTCAATGGAATAGGTTTTGAAGAGTGGGAGTGGACAGGGGAGGGCAGAGGTTTATCGAGTCCCATAGATTCCCGAGGGGGTCTCGGGGGGCAACCCATGCCTTCCGGGTTGTTTGAGTCTCCCAGGTTCCTCGAATCTCCTCGTCTCAGTCCATCCTGGCTCTACCCTAATGCGCAAGTAATCCGTGTACTGTACGAACTAATTTTACAACTCAGTCATTGCTTAAATACATTATTTCGGTTGACGGGTTTTACAGCGTGGGGAGGGGGAAGCAGAGGTCCCTATGGTTCCGAAGAATTTCAAGTAGATCCCAAAGTTTCCCAAGACGGCCCAAAAGGGTGTCAAGGGGGTCAAAACGAGCCTCACAAGGGTCCAGGTAGGTCCCCGAAGTCCTCCGAGTCCATCGGGTCCCTCGAATCCCCGGATCCCCGAGTCTCACGGGTCCCTATAGTTCCCCGGGCTCTTCGGGACGCATCGTCTCCGCCAGTTTCAAATCGCCTCGACTCATCGTCACTCGTCGCGACCTGCCTCGACTCTCCTCGTCCTCTCCACGCACAATGTCATAAAATGCCACGAAGGATTTTAGCAATCTAAGACCAACATCAGCATCAATGTTTAGGAGGAGTTAGAGAATCCCATCGGCAAAAGTTAGTTTCGTATATGTTTATTCGTATAACTAGACCGTTTTTCTATGATGAATACCCTCGTATATTACATTTTCATTGTTTATTAGGGCGGAGTAAAGAATTAAGTAGTTAAGTAGTTATTTTATGATTTTTTGTATGATTTTTCCGCGGAAATCATAGGAATATATGTTCAAGAGGTTTAAATCCGTACCACATCTTTTTAGAATTTTTGTCATTAAACCCTGGCAAGTATATAGTTTAACGTTTTAGAAGACGATTTACTGGATGGATGGATCCTGGTGTACAGGCGGTTTACACTCTGTGATGGTCATTTTTTTTCGTCCAAGTTCAACGTGATTTTGTAAGTTCTTGTGGATGTCGATCTTAAGTTCCATGGGGTTGTTAGAGAGGTTATCCGACAAGCTGCTGATCGTTGTAGTGATTTACTTAGGTCGTCAGTGAACAGATGCCCAGATTTTTATGGCCACACTCTTTGAGACTCATGTCAGGCACATTCTTGACAACTGTACCTGTTTATTGATTCATAGTTATGGCCAGGATGTAACTTTGCTCGACGTTGTTCCGAGATGATGGACTAAACAGATGCATGTATGTCTGATAGACTAAACTGATGCATGTATGACTGGGTGTTATCTCTAAATTTGTTTTATATCAGTGGTAGATTGCTGAGAAGTGACTTAGTAAAGCATTGTAGAGTTCGTTGTTATGACACAGTGGGATTTGATTTTGTCCTATTGGAGGCATAACATCAGTTAGGTCTAGAAATTTGTTTTAGATTTGAACGGATACCAAAATATTATTACTTTATTATGCAAGAACTCAGTGTTTGTTTTAAATGTCAGAAATTTCAGGAATGGCCGTTATCGTAGTATGATCACGTATGATATTGGTGTAGTTTATATCCTCTGGGATGTGATAGGAAACGCTATAGATCATAAGTAATCAATGTCGGTTAATGTGGAGTAGAGAATCTAATTTAGATTTTTTATAGTTGTTGCTGTTGTATGATTTTGATTACTGATCGTTGGAATATATCTATATTAGGGTTAAATTCGCCAAAATTCGTGGAATTTGTGTATGAAATACGCTTAATTGGATGTAAGGGTCCAACATTTTGGTATGTTTTACCTCTCGACATTGGATTTGGGTCCGATTCCAAGTCGTCTTGGAGAACTGATCTACCGGATTTGTGTAGAGTGTTAATGTTAAAATTCTTCATTTAATGTACATCTCAATTATGTTATCCGCTCGCATGTCTTAACAAGATGCTTATTCCCACAGGTCTCACTTTTATAAATGTTAGTGATCCGTTTGCAGTTGGTACAGTTAGAAATTATTGATGAATTCAGGTTTTGTTAAGAGATTTCGTTTCAATTCAGAATATATAACTTATTCGAGCGTTCACAATATCCACAGTAGCTTTTTTCACTAAAGGTTTGTGATGATGTCCGTAAACCTAGCCCATCCTAACCTATCATAATCTAATCTAACCAAGGATTATATTCTTTTCCCGTTTTTATACTTATGTTATGTATTTCTTCATTGATTAAAGCTTTATTCATATTAAACTTCTCCTCTCGGTTCCATAGTTTTTACAAACTTTTACCAGTTTATGTACGTTTATATATAATTTTTTCACTGTGCTTGTTACAAGTTCTGTAATTTCGATTAGTTTCAAGTCATGTTAGGTGATCGCCCGTAAGTAGACTGTGGAGTTCAAAACGATTATGTAAGCTTGCCGTATATGTCTGTGTTTGTTATGGGTAATGAAGCGTTAGCAAGTTTCATGTATGGTTTTCGGTAATAATATGATTTTTGTTGTAATGTTGGATTTGTTTCTTCTACCATTTTCGCCTATTATAACGAATATTGAATAAATACACTCTAACATTTTACTACAGATCGGTGATGTAAGGTTCGCAAACAACAAGATCTAGGATCTAAATCATGCCTAATGTACACAATTAGCGAAATATATATCAATGTACGACAACATAGATCATATATCATTGAATGCAAAAAAGGTTGCCATTCACCGTCAGATACGTTAATAGCTAACCTAACCCACTTAACCAATAATTATATATTTTCATTCAAGTTTGATGGTTATGTATGATATTTGGTCATCATTTTGTGCAATGTACATATCAAATCCTCCCCCCCACGGCTCTATTTTACGTATATTTTAAAAATATCAAACACAATGTACACACATACATGCTTTGTACGCATATGCAGGGTCGGTCACTGCATAATGTAGGCGTACACAGAGCTGATGCCGTCGTATGCCGGCATATGCCGGCCAAATGTAGGCGTATACAGGGTTGATGCCGGCATATGTGGCGTACGCCGGCATAATGTAGGCGTATTCAGTGTTGATGCCGGCATAATGTAGGCGTATACAGGGTTGATGCCGGCATAATGTAGGCGTATACAAGGTTGATGCCAGCATATGCTGGCATAATGTAGCCGTATACAGGGTTGATGCTGGCATATGCCGGCATAATGTAGGCGATGCCGACACAATGTAGACACACACACACATGCATTTACAGTGTGATTTTACCATTACAACAAAATCCCTCGCTTTTGTTACAGGATATTTAATGTGGATCAGCTTCACAGCAGGTTAGGTTAAAAAATATTTTTACTCATCCGTACCTAACCTAATCTAATTTAACCAAGAGTTATATGTCATCGTTCGAGATTTTTCCTGCTTACGTATGATATTCAGTCAGGGTTTTAGGATTTATGCATAACAAATAACTCCACTTATCTCTACATTTTGATCTATTCTTTGCAGTTTTGATACACACTTCCAATTTTGATCTAGCAAATTTCATCCATTTTCATCTGTAAATTATATCGTTTGTTTGATTGTTATAGTTATTTACATATGATTATTTTTTTAACACAATTATACATCTCTTTCACATGTAATTCACACATCAAAACCTAACCTAACCTTATGTATGGTATTCAGTAATTGACATACACATATGAAGCCCTCCACACGACTCTAAATATCACTTTAACATATATGTTATTTATTTTGTTGTCACTCTCGACCCATATTAGTTAGCAGGGAGGCCCCATTTTCAAACTTAAATGCCTTGAATGTTACAAGCATATCATATTTGTAACCAGTTTCATACAAGCGGACACAAGGTCTCACACTATGTTTTCTTATTTTACTCCAGTATCTCCTGGCACTACATCCTTTGACGACTTGCACGTCTGATTTGCCTTTTATTTCCTATAGTTTTTTTATATTCGTGACGATGACTTCATTTCAGATATCGTCACACATTACTGGTGGATTTATGTTTATTCAATTTTATTTCTTGTTGGCAAAGATTACAGACACCCATAACCCCATTACTTTCAAACAAACGGTATCTTAAGCTATACCCACCCCAACCTTCAACAACTGAATCACATCGTTGACTGAGCAAGATTTGATCGGACTTTGATTTATATCCTACCAATCTGTAACACATCTAGATCATTTACCCGAGATATGTTTATGGGCATCGTTTCATACCAAAATTTGAAACTCAATACAATTTTAAAATTAAAATTTCAATATAGTTACAAATTTTCGAGGCCCAGACCTTTATTTAGTAGCCAAGTTATCACCTCAATATACCGATTGGCTTTGTACGGGCCTCGAAAATTTTAAATTTTATTGAAATTTGAATTTTAAAATTGTTATGAACTTCAAATTTTGTTATACATTTTTTTAACTCATGTACATGTACATATGCTTGAACATACACATGTACAAACACATAATCGACATTGTGATATAAACACGTGCATGAACGTATACATGAACGGATACATACACACAGATATATACACACATATACAGATGAAAAACAAACATATTTACAAATATCACGTCATAGGTGGCAACGTTAGGTGTGATGATCTGCGGAAATCAGCATGTAATCAACTTATATTAGGTAGATGCACTCCGAGATTGCAATCAGTGTCACGTTGAGTGTAAGTGGAGACGAATGTATGGTCGTCAAATAAATAAAATGGATATCCACGTGTCAAAAATTGGTTTACGTGTCTAGGATGAAGAAATCACCGATGATGATAGGAGTCGTTTCGAACAAATATTGACATGTGTTGAAACTAATAATTATTTCAAAATAGGTAATACATGAACGAAAAGAGTGGGGTATATTAATCATTTATGGATGAAGAGACATGGAACTAAGTTTGGGTAACAAGTGTCGACGCGTTACAGTCATAAGTAACAAAATTAAAAGAAAATAAGAAAGCAAACCTGAAAATTGATATGACCCAAATAGAAAATCGTCACTGGTGTAAAAAAAATGAGGTTCTGGAAAACAAATTGTACCGATGAACGAAATAAAATCTGGTACGCATGCAACAATTTCTCAAGGATGAAGACCAGAATAACTTTGAATTGGAAAAGTATCGACTGATTATTAAAATACAAGAAGAAATAGCAGTGCATCTGTGGAATCACGGGCATGGAACAGCCTTCGGTTCGCACATTAATGACATGATGGAGTATATGAAGGATTTTGAGAGAAGCTGAAATATAGTGATCAAGGGTATGGTTTGGTGTTCGACCAATACTGTGTCAACTCAAATCAGCAGGGAGATAACGTGCTAAAAACATGAAATCCTCAATGAATTATTCATATTATTCTAAACTCAAAGGATAAGCAATGAATTGCAAACATCGTACCAGTCGGAGGTATCATCGAATTGTCGAAATCGGTAGAATAATATGTTTCAAGGCATGAAATGATGCCATAAACCTATCTCGGGTTAATGATCTAGATGTGTTACAGATTGGTGGGATATGAATCAGCGTCCGATCAGATCTTGCTCAGTCAACGATATAATTCTGTTGTGGAAGGATGGGGTATAGCTTGAGACACCGTTTGTTCGGAAGTAATGGGGTGATGGGTGTCTGTAATCTTTGCCAAAAATAAATAAATTGAATAAACACAAATCCACTAGTAATGTAGGCGACATCTGAAACGAAGTCATCGTCATGAATATGAAAATTATAGGAAAGAAAAGGAAAATCAGAGGTGCAAGTTGTCAAGGGATGTAGTGCCAGGAGATACTGAAGTAAAATATGAAAACATAGTGTGAGACCTCGTGTCCGTTTGTATGTAACTGGATACAAATATGAAATGCTTGTAACACCAAATTCACGTAAGTTCGAAATTTGGCCTCTCCGCTAACTAATATGGGTCGGGAGTGACAACGAAATAAATAACATATATGTTTAAGTGATATTCAGAGTCATGTGGAGGGCTTCATATGTGTTTATCAATGACTGAATACCATACATAGGGTTAGGTTAGGTTAGGTTTTGATTGGTGTGAATTACATGTAAATGAGATGTCGAATTGTGTAAAAAAAGTATTCGAAAATAGCTATAACAATCAAACAAACGATGTAATTTACATATGAAAATGAATGAAATTTGCTAGATCAAAATTGGAAGTGTGTATGAAAACTGCAGAGAATGGATCAAAATGTTGAGCCATGTGGAGTTATTTAATATGCATAAATCCTATAACATTGATTGAATATCATACGTAAGCAGGAAAAATCTCGAACGATGACACATAATTTTTTATTGAATTAGATTAGTTCCTGTTATGAAGACTAAAAATATTTTAACCTAACATGCCTTGAAGCTGATCCACATTAAATATCTTGAAACGAAAGCAAAGGGTTTTGTTCTAATGGAAAAATCACAGATCAGTAGTGAAATGCTACAGATGTTAACCGACCCTGTAAAAGCATATAAATGTGTGTATGAGTCTATATTGTGCCGGCATCGACCCCTGTATAGGTCTACATTATACCGGCATATGCAAGCATCAACCATGCATACGACTACATGATGCCGGCATCAACCTTGTATACGCCTATATTATACAGTGACCGACCCTGAATACGCGTACAGAGTCTGTATGTGCGAACAAGGTGTGTGATATAAAAAAAACTACGTAAAATTGAGCCGTGTGGAGGGATTTGATATTTACATCCCACACATAATGACTAAATATCATACATAACGATCAAACTTGGATGAAAATATGTAATTAATGGTTCATATGGTTAGGTTAGGTATTAACGTATCTGGAGATGAATGGCAACCGTTCTTGCATTCATTGACATATGATCTATGTTGTCGTACATTGATAATTATTTCTCTAATTATGTACCATAAGCATGATTTATATCCTAGATCATGTTGACTGCGGACCTTACATCACCGATCTGTAGTAAAATGTAGAGTGGATTTATTCTA
>SDVV010015406.1:0-14537 GCA_016164225.1 Gammarus roeselii | reverse complement strand
TTAACAAACAATCGTGTAATCTTGGAAAACCAATATTCAGGCACAAACATAGAAGAAACTAGTCAACAGTCACACACACGAACAAACAAACAAGTAAGAAAACAAACATGCAAGTGAATAGCAACCATAGAAACAAGCGTAAAAACAATCCAGTAAGCAAACAGCAAGAAAACTAATAAACAAACTAGCGAAGTCAAACATGCAAACAGTCAGACAAGCATGTATGCAAACAAACCGTGAACATAGAAACATTATATGAACTAGCTTGTGTATACAGACATACACACCCATGAAAACACGTTTACACACGTGCACCCACATATACTTCTGTTCAATCGTTTACGCATGCATTCACATGTATACCCACCTATACACGTGTACGCATCCAAACACACGTTTATACATGCATGCAGTTATGATTACATATATATATATATATATATATATATATATATATATACATGAATACATACATATGTACATACCTACCTATCAGCGAAAAAAAGCTCCCTAACAGACATTTAACTAGACAAAACACATACTAATCATATCAACAGGCTGGCAATTAATTAGGAAATTAGTCAAAATAGTACTGTCGAGTGAACGAACACACTCAAATGAACAAATTGATTGGCAAGTCAACAAACAAGCAACCAACTAACAAGTAAAATAAAACTAGTCTGTAATAGTGCAAAACAATTATTCAGGCAAACAAACAAAAACAAACAAACCTAAAAGAATAAAATCACACAAGAGAGCAAACAAACAGGCGAATAGACATGTACATAAATTAGCAAGCAATCAAATGAATAAGAACCATCCAGCAAACAACAAACGGTCACATAACAAAAATAATAGAATCAACAAGCAAACGAACCAACTAGTGAACAGTCATGTATTAAAACGATCAGACAAGCAGATATGCAAACAAACCGTGAATGTACAAATATTACATAAACCCAATTGTGTGTGTGTGTATACACTGATGCATACACTTACGTGCACTCACTTTCAAACAAGTTTACACACGAACACAATAGTATACACACGCATTCGCACACGTTTACACACCTATGTCCGTATAATCACGTATTAGTACACGTAAACACGTTCACACACGTAAACATTACTGTTCACACGTATATCTCGTATGCACAAGTAGGCACACGTATGCACATTTACCTATCTATACACGTATATACATATATACCTGAAGGCAGACTTATATTTACGTATACACACGCATACACGTATGCAGCTGTATACATGTTTGCACATTTCTTTACACTTAAACACACGTACACACACGCATCCATACGTATGCACTTCGTATAAATCCGTATACACGCGTGTACGCATACACGTATTCACTCGGAAACATCTCTATACACATGTATACGCATGTATACTGTTGAATACACATGTATACATGAATATTGTCATGTACATACGTGTACGCACGTATGAATCTACATACCCCTGTATACATACGTATACATGAATACACGCATACACATACCCACATCTGTCCACACATGTACATATGTATACATGTGTATACATGTCTATTCGCGTATTTACAGTCATTTACTGACATATTTACACACCAACATTCATGCGCGCATGCATACCTACTTACAAACGAATAAACGAACAAAATAAAAAAAGGGAAACAAATAACATATAACAAACAATTATTTAAACTAACAATAACCAACAATTATTCGAGTCATCAATCTATAAATTGATTAGGCAAACAAGCTCCCCAAATATGGAAAAAGAGACAAAACACTCAATCGAGCAAATGAACTGACGAGCAGCCAAACAGAAACACAAATTAACTAGCAAATGAATATCAGGCATACAAATATACATGTAATAATGCAAAATAAATATTCAAGCTAACAAACATAAAACATATAAATTTAAATCGAACGCTAATCAACAAACACTCGAACAAGCAAACACTAACAAACAAGTAAAGAAATTAGCAAGCAAACAATCAAATGACAAAACCAATAGACAACTAAACAAATAAACTAGCGAACTGTCAAACTTGTAAACAATCAGACAAGTGAATGTGGAAACAAACGGTGAACATACACATTTATTAAATGAACCAGCTTGTGTATATACACACTTTTACACACCCATATACCCACCTTTACACACGTGCTCACTTTCACAGACGTGTAAACATATATTCACATGTACACGCTCGTATACCCAGTTATACACACCTATACACGTATACGCATCTATTCACACTTATACACATGTATTCACGTATAGACTTATGTATATATTTTTATATCCATAGATTTATACATACGAATAAACATACATGCAAACACACAAGTTAACCAGAAAAGGGAAAACAAATAAATAAATAGGCCATGAAACACAAATTGAACAGACGTAAACAAACAGCTACTCATGTCAACAATCTATCAAATAATTTGGCAAACAAACAAACATAGTAGGAGAGAACAATTAATTTGCAAGCAAACAAACAAGACATCAATTTAACAAGCGCAAATCAAATGAATAACACGCAAACCAACATTCAATAATGCATAACAATTATCCAGGCAAACAAACAGACAGTGAACAGACCCAATAGAAACAATCAACAAACACTCACTCGTGCAAGCAAACAAACAAATACAGAAATTACTAAACAAACAAATGAATAACAAAAAAGATGAAAAGAACACAGCTGGCAAACAAAGTCAAACAACTAGAAAATTCATCAACTAGCAAGCAGACAAACTTGCGAAGTCAAATGTGTTAAAACATATTGAATAAATCAACTTGTATGTCTATATACACACGTTTACACGCGTGAACTCGCTTTCACACGTTTGTACGTGCATACTCACATGCACGTACACACGCATTACGTGTTCACACGAATACACTCGCATTCATGAGTATGCACGCGTATACACACATAGGGGCACGTATGCACACATAGGCACACGTACACACATCTATACACATGAATGCACACATATACACGTATGCATCTACGTACGTATACTTATGTATTCGTTCATATACATACGTATACTCATGCATACACGTAACAAATGTATACACATGTCATCACACGTCTACACTTACACACCCGCATGCACACGTATATACTTATACATGTGTACTTATGTATACACCTACATACGTATACTCGTACATTTACTCATTCATTGACGTACGTTTCAATATAAATATTCATACATACACACAATACATACGTGCATACATACAAATACATACCTTCATATCATAAAAGCTAACAAACAAACATTTAAACAGACAGAACAAACGACTAATCTAATCAACAATCCAGCAATTATTTAGGTAAACAAACAAGTAAAAAAAGGACAAATAAACGAACACTCAACAATGAAAATAAGTCGACAAGCAAACAAATTAACAAGTTTTCTCGTTAATGAATAGCACGCAAACAAACACGTAATAATGGAAAACGAATATCCAGGCAAACACATACATACATACATACAAGCCAACATATGAAATAAGCAAATAAATGAACAAACAAGCTAGCAAACAATCATTTAAACAGACTTAAACAACTAATCAAGTCAACAATCTAGCAATTTATTGGGTAAGCCAACACAATGAATAGGCAAAGAAACGAACACGCTCTAATAAGCAAATGAATTAACAAGCTAACAAGCAGGACATTAAACGCACAAGCGAACATGCAATTGAATAACAGGCAAGCAATCAAACATGCAGTGCCGAAAAACAAATATCCAGGCAAACAAATAAAAGACAAACAAACCTGAATAAAACTTACCAGCTAACAATTACACAAACAAGCAAAAAAAAAGGCAAACATTAGAACCAAGTCAAGAAACAAAAACTAGCTTGAAAACATTACAACAAGCGAACAACAAGCAAACTAATGAATAAACAAACTAGCGAACAACAGTCAAACGGGTAAACAATCAGATTATCAAACCTCCAAACAAACAATGAAATTACAAACAATAAATGAACCAACTTGTGTGTGTGTATACGTTCTCGAATATACACGAATACACGCCCATAGACACATACGCACACACATTTACTCGGGAACTCGCTTCCACACACTTATACAAATATGTACACGTTCACACATGCGGATGTGCACGCGCATGCTCACACATACCCATGTATACCCACCGATGCACGCATACATACACAAATAAGCACGTGTTAACACGTATATACTCGTATACATATTTATACACGTTTACTCGTCTATACATATGTAAGCACCCGTATGATCATCTATACACACGTATACACAAGTAGGCATGCCTATACACAAGTATAAATTTCCGTACACACGCAACGTAGAAATACACGTCTACACACGTACATCTATACACGTACATCTACGCATGTATCCACACTTATTTATACACATACATGTATACGCATTTATACACGTATACACACCTATGCAACGTTATACATTAACCTAATTAAAGACATACACGCGAACACACATACATACTTACATGACAACATACAAACGAACTAATCGGAAAAATTTGAATGAATAAACAAGCTAATAAACAAACATAAACAGACAAAAATTAAAATTATCGAGTCAACAATCTAGCAATTAATTAGGCAAATAAGCCTCAAAAAACGGGCTAACAGGCGAACACACTCAGATAAGCAAATATATTGACAAGCAAACATACTGGACAACAAACTAACAGGCGAACGATAAAATAAATAACCCGTTAACAAACAATCGTGTAATCATGGAAAACCAATATTCAGGCACAAACTTAGAAGAAACTGGTCAACAGTCACACACATGAGCAAACAAACAAGTAAAAAACAAAAACATACAAATGCATAGCAACCATAGAAACAAGCGTGAAAACAATCCAGTAAGCAAACAACAAGTAAACAAATAAACTAACAAACTAGCGAAGTCGAACATACAAACAATCAGACAAGCATGTATGCAAACAAACCGTGAACATAGAAACATTAGATGAACTAGCTTGTGTATACAGACCTACACACCCATGAAAACACGTTTACGCACGTGCACCCACGTTTACACACGTGCACATACGTTTACACACATATACTTCTATTCAATCGTTTACACATGCATTTACATGTATACCCACCTATACACGTGTACGCATCCATACACACGTTTACACATGCATGCATTTAAGATTACAAATTCATAGACTTTCACATATCAATATACCTCTAAATATACATGAATACATACATATGTACATAGCTACCTACAAACCAGCGAAAAAAAAGCTGACTAACAGACATTTAACTAAACAAAACACACATACTAATGCCAACAAGCTGGCAATTAATAGGAAATTAGGCAAAATAATACTGTCGATTAAGCAAACACACTCAAATGAACAAATTGATTGACAAGCTAACAAACAACAAACTAACAAGTAAAAAAGCAAATGAAAACACTCGAAAAAACTAGTCTGTAATAGTGCAAAACAATTATTCAGGCAAACAAACAAACCTTAAAGATAATCACACGAACAAACAAACAGGCGAACAAACATGTACATAAATCAGCAAGCAATCAAATGAATAAGAACAATCCAGCAAACGAACAAACAGTCAAATAACAAAAATAATAGAATCAACAAGCAAACGAACAAACTATTGAACAGTCATGTATTAAAACGATCAGACAAGCAGATATACAAACAAACCGTGAATGTACAAATATTACATAAACCCAGTTGTGTGTGTGTATACACTGATGCATACACTTACTTGCATTCACTTTCAAACAAGTTTACACACGTACACAATAGTATACGCACCATGCCCGTATAATCACGTACTAATACACGCAAACACGTCCACACGTATACATACGTAAACATTACTATTCACACGTATATCTTGTATGCACAAGTAGGCACACGTATGCACATAAACCTATCTATACACGTATATACATGAAGGTAGATTAATATCTACGTACACACACGCATATACGTATGTAGCTGTTTACATGTTTGCACATTTCTTCACACTTTTACACCCGTGTGCACGCGCGTTCATACGTATGCACTTCGTATAAATCCGTATACACACGTAGACGCTTACACGTATTCACTCGTATGCACATGTATACACTTGTATACACATGTATACTCATGTTTACATGAATATTGCCATGTACATACGTATACACACGTATGAATCCACATAAACCTGTGTAGAGATGTATATCTGTATACACGCATACACATATCCGCATCTGTCAACACATGTACGGATGTACACACGCGGATACATGTACATTCACGTATTTACAGTCATTTACTTACATATATTTACACATCAACATTCATGCGTGCATGCATGTCTGCCTACCTACCTACCTACCTACCTACCTACAAACGAATAAACGAACAAAATTTAAAAAAGGGAAACAATTAATATTAAACAAACAATTATTAAAACGAACAATAACCAACAATGATTCGAGTCATCAATCAATAATTAAATTAGGCAAACAAGCTCCCCAATTATAGAAAAGAGACGAAAACACTCAATCGAGCAATTAAACTGACGAGCAGACAAACAGAAAAACAAACTAACAAGCAAATGAATATCAGGCTTACAAATAAACATGTAATAATGCAAAATAAATATTCAAGCTAACAAACAAAAAGCATATAAATTTACATCGGACGCTAATCAACAAACACTGGATCAATCAAACAATAACGAGCAATTAAAAAAATCAATCAAACAATCAAATGGCAAAACCAATAGATAACCAAACAAATTAACTAGCGAACTGTCAAACTTGAAAACAATCAGACAAGCAAATGTGAAAACAAACAGTGAACATACAAATTTATTAAATTAACCAGCTTGTGTGTGTGTATTACACACTTTATTACACCCATATACCCACTTAAACACACGTGCTCACTTTCACACGTATACACATGTATTCACACGTTCACACTCGTATACCCCATTATACCCACAAATTTACACGTATGCACTAGTATCCACACCTATACACATCTATTCGCAAGTATTCACGTATACACAATTACAGAAATTACCAAACAAGCAAATGAATAACAAGCAAGATGAAAACAACACAGCAAGCAAACAAACAGTCAAACAACACGAAAGTTAATCAACAAGCAAGCAGACAAACTAGCGAAATCAAACGTGTTAAAACATATTGAATAAATCAACTTGTATGTCTATGTACACACGTGTACACGCGTGCACTCGCTTTCGCACGTTAGCAAGGGTATACACATGTACACTCCTGTGTTTACACGCATATGTACACGTATACTCACACATGCACGTACACACGTAAATACGTGTTCACATGAATACACTCGTATACATAGTATGCACGCGTATACACACGTATGCACATACAGGCACACGTATACACATATACACACATGTATGTACACATACATACGCATCTACATACGTATACACATGTATTCGTACGTATACAGACGTATACACATACACGTATACTAATGTATACACATGTCATCACACGAATGCACCTATACACCCGTATGCACACGTTTATACGTATACACGTGTACTCATGTATACACACCTACATACGTATACCCGTACATTTACTTATTCGTAGACAATTTTTAATATAAATATTCATGCATACATACAATACATACGTGCATACATACATATACATACCTACATATCATAAAAGCTAACAAACAAACATTTAAACAGTCAGAAACAACAGACTTATCTAATGAACAATCCAGCAATTTTCGAGGTGAACAAACAAGTTAAAAAATACTAATGAACAAATACACTCGAATATGAAAATGAATCGACAAGCAAATAAACTAACAAGCGTACTCGTAAATGAATAACACGCAAACAAACGAGTAATACTGGAAAACGAATAACCTGGCAAACACATACATATGAACAAACAGAGGAAATAAGCAAATATATGAACAAACAAGCTGGCAAACAAACATTCAAACAGACACAAACAAACAACTAAGCAAGTCATCAATCTAGCAATTTATTTGGCAAACCAACACAAAGAATTGACGGACAAACGAACACACTCTAATTAACAAATGAATTAACAAGCTAACAAACAGGACATAGAACAAACGAGCGAACATGCAAATGAATAACAGGCAAGCAAACAAACATGCAGTGCTGTAAAACAAATATCCAGGCAAACAAATGAAAAATAATTAAAACTTATCAACAAACTCACATACAAGCAGGTAAAACCCTGTGAGCAACAGTCTAACATGTAAACAATCAGGTTATCAAACATGTAAACAAACGTTGAAATTACAAAGATTAAATAAACCAGCTTGTGTGTGTATACGTACACGTATATACACGCCCATATACACACATGCACACACATTTACTTAGGAACTCACTTCCACACACTTATACAAATGTGTACACACGTTTACCCATGCGGGTGCGCTCGCGCATACTCACGCATACCCATGTGTACACTCCTATTCACGCATTCTCACCTACACATGAACAATTAAGCTCCTGTTAACACGTATGTACTCGTATACATATTTATACACTCGTATATACATATGTAAGCACCCGTATGGGCATCTATACACGTATACACATGTATACACGAGTAGGCATGCTTATGCACACGTATACATACCTGTACGCTCGAATGCATTTGCGTGCACACGGAAGGTAGAAATATACGCATACACACAAGTCTATACACGTATACAAATCCATTCACACGTATACGCATACATGTATACGCATCTATACACATATAGACATGTATACACGCGTATACACGCCTTTATACATTCACATAATTACAGACATGCACTCGTGCAAACTTGCATACATGCCAACATACAAACGAACAAATCTGAAAAATATGAATGAATAAACAAGCTAATGAACAAACATAACCAGACAGATTGAAATTAATCAAGTCAACAATCTAGCAATGAATTAGGCAAACAAATCTCAAGAAACGGACAAACAGGCAAACACACTCAAATAAGCCAATATATTGACAAGCATACAAACAGGACAGCAAACTAACAACGTACAATAAAATATAAATAAAAAACGTAAACAAACAATCATGTACTCATGAAAAAAACAATATTCAGTCAAACAAGCTTAGAAAAAACTAGTCAACAGTCACACACACGAGCAAACAAACACGTAAAAAAACAAGCATGCAAATGCATAGCAACCATAGAAACAAGCATAAAAATAATCCAACATGCAAACAATGAGAATACAAATAAACAAACACAAACTAGCGAACAGTCAAACATGTAAACAATCAGACAAGCATGTATGCAAACAAACCGTGAATATAGGAACATTAGATAAACTAGCTTGTGTATACAGACATACACACCCATGAAAACACGTTCACACACGTGCACCCATGCATACACATATACTTCTATACAATCGTTTACCATGCATTCACACGTCTACCCACCTATACACGTATACGCATACATACACAAGTTAACACATGCATAAATTTATGTTTACGCATTCATAGACTTCCACATCAATATACCTATAAATATACATGGGTACATACATATGTACAGACATACCTCTCTACCTACATACCAGTAAAAAAAGGCTAACAAACAGACATTTAACTAGACGAAACAAATAACTGATCATGTCAACAAGCCGGCAATTAATTGGAAAAACAGATAAAATAATACTGTCGTTTAAATGAACACACTTGAAAAAAAACATTGATTGACAAGCAAACAAACAGGCAACAAACTAACAAGTAAAAGCAAATGAAAAGCACGCGAACAAACTAGTCTGTAATAGTGCAAAACAATTATTCAAGCAAACAAACAAACCTAAAAGAATAAAATCATACAAGTAAGCAAACAAACAGGCGAACAAACATTTACATAAATTAACAAGCAATCAAATGAATAACATCCAAACATAAGAACGATCCAGCAAACAAACAGTCAAGTAACAAAAATGATAGAATCGACAAGCAAACGAACAAACTAGTGCACAGTCATGTATTAAAACGTATCAGACAAGCAGATATGCAAACATACCGTGAATGTACAAATATTACATAATCCCAATTGTGTGTGTATACGCTAATGCATACACTCACGTGCACTCACTTTCATACAAGTTTACACACGTACACAATAGTATACACACGCATCCGCACACGTTTACACACCTATGCCCGTATCATCACTTATTAATACACACGTAAACAAGTTCAAATGTATACATACGTAAACATTAGTATTCACACATATCTCGTATGTACAAGTAGGCACACGTATGCACATATACCTATCTATACACGTATCTACATATGTACATAAAGGTCGACGTGTATTTACGTATACACACGCTTCCACATATGCAGCTGTATACATGTTTGCACATGTCTTCACACACTTTTACACCCGTATGCACACACATCTGTACGTATACACTTGGTATACATCCGTGTATACGCATACACGCATTCACTCGTATACACATGTATACGCATGCATTCACTTGTATACACATGTTTACATGAAGTGTCTTGTACATACGTATACACACGCATGAATCCACATACCCCCATATACCGACGAATACATGTATACACGTATACACATATACGCATCTGTCCACACATGTACATATATATACACGCGTTTACATGCCTATTCACGTATTTACATAGTCATTTACTTACATATACTTACACACCTATGCATACATGCATGCCTACCTACGAACAAACAAATAAAATTCAAAATATATAAAAATAACATTTGACAACTATATAAACGAACAATAATAGACAAAGATTTGAGTCATCAATCTATTATTTAATTTGGCAAACAAGCTCCCCAATTATTGGAAAGAGACGAAAACACTCAATCGAGCAAATAAACTGACGAGCAGACAAACAGAAAAACAAACTAACAAGCGAATAAATATCAGGCTTACAAATAAACATTTAATTACATAAAGCATATAAATTTAAATCTGACGCTAATCAACAAACACTCGAACAAGCAAACACTAATGAGCAAATTAAGAAATTAGCAAGCAAACAATCAAATGACAAAACCAATAGACAACGAAACCAATAAACTTGCGAATTGTCAAACTTGTAAACAATCAGACAAGCAGATGTGAAAACAAACAGTGAACATACAAATTTATTAAATTAACCAGCTTGTTTGTATACACACTTTTACACACGTGCTGACTTTCACACGTATGCACATGTATTCACCCGGACACACTCTCATACCCACCTATTCACATGTATGACCTTGTATACACACCTATGCACGTATATGCATCTATGCACACGTATACACAAGTATTCACGTTTACACTTACATACATATATATTTTCATATCCATAGGCTTATACATATGAATAAACAAATATACGCGCAAACCGACAAGTAAACCAGAAAAAGGAAAACAAATAAATAAGTATGCTAAGAAACATGAATTGAACAGACGTAAACAAACGGCTAATCATTTCAACAATCTATCAAATAATTGGGCAAACAAGCGACACAGTCAAAGAGACAGATCATTATGCAAGCAAACTACCAGGACATCAATTTAACAAGCGCAAATCAAATGAATAACACGCAGACGAGCATTCAATAATGCAAATCAATTATCCAAGCAAACAAACAGAAAGTGAAGACCTAAATGAAATAATCAACTAACACTCACTCATGCAAGCGAACAAACAAGTACAGAAATTACCGAACAAACAAATGTATAACGAACAAGATGAAAACAATACAGCTAGCAAACAAACATTCAAACATCGAGAAAATTAATCAACAAGCAAAGAGACAAACTAGCGAAGTCAAACGTGTTGTAACATATATAATAAATCGCTTCCACACGTTAGCAAAGGTATACACATTCATACACATGTGTACACAGACGCAGATGTACACGTATACTCACATGCACGTACACACGTAAATACGTGTTCACACGAATACACTCGTATGCATGAGTATGCAGACGGATACACATGTATACATACACATACGCATCTTTATACGTATACACATGTATTCGTACGTATGCATTCGTATACACGCATACACATATACAAATATATACACATGTCTTCACACGTATACCCGTACATTAACTAAGCAAGTCAACAATATAGCTAATTATTGGGCAAACCAACACAAGGAATTTGCAAAGAAACGAACACACTTTAATAAGCAAATGAATTAACAAGCTCACAAACAGGACATTAAACGAACGAGCAAACATGGGAATGAATAACAGGCAAACAAACGAACATGCAGTGCTGCAAAACAAATGTCCAGGCAAACAAATAAGAAACAAAGAAACCTGAAAAAAAAACTCATCAAGAAACACTCACACAAACAAGCAAGTTGAAAAAAATTACAGGTAAACATTAAAAGCAAGTCAAGGAAATAAAAACTAGCATAAAAACCTTACAGCAAGCCTACAACAAGCAAATTACTGAATAAACATACAAGCAAAGAACAGTCTAACATGTAAACAATCAGGTTATCAAACATGTAAACAAACGTTGAAATTACAAAGATTAAATAAACCAGCTTGTGTGTGTATACGTACACGTTTATACACGCCCATATACACACACGCACGCACATTTACTCGGGAACTCACTTTCACATACATATACAAATGTATATACACGTTTACACATGCGGGTGCTCACGCGCATGCTCACGCATACTCGTACATTCACAAATAAGCACTTCTTAAAACGCATATACTCATATACATACTTATACACACGTATACTCGTCTATACATATGTAAGCACCCGTATGGGCATCTATACACTCATATACACATGTATTTACGAGTAGGCATGCTTATACACCATTAAACATACCTGTACACTCGAATGCATTTGCGTGCACACGGAAGGTAGAAATACACGTATACACACGTAAGTCTATACACGTATACACATGTATTCACACATATAAACATACATGTATACGCATCTATACACATATACACATGTGTACACGCGTATAAACACTTATACACCTTTATACATTTACATAATTACAGGCATACACTCGTGCAAACTTGCATACATGCCAACATACAAACGAACAAATCGAAAAAATATGAAAAAAAGCCAGCCAATTAACGGACATAAACAGACAAAATGGAACTAATTAAGTCAACCATCTAGCAAACAAGCCTCAATAAACGGGCAAATAGCCGAACACACTCAAATTAGCAAATATATATGACAAGCGTACAAACAGGACAACGAACTAACAAGCGAACGATAAAATAAGTAACCCGTGAACAAACAATCGTGTAATCGTGAATAAACAATATTCAGGCAAACGAACTTGGAAGAAACTATATAGTCAACAGTCACACGAGCAAACAATCAAACGACACGTATACACATCGGTCACACGCATACAAGCGTATACACAACGATACATGTATGCACTCATGTAAAAACGTGTTCACACGTATAGACACACGTATGCATACGTTTACACTCAAATGCGTACGTATATACGCCTATACAAACGTGTACACATGTGCACTCGCGTATACACACATATACGTATCTATACAAACATATTCATGTTTACACACGTATACTCAATTGTACACATGGATACGTATAGCCGCGTATGCACACGTATGCACGTGTATTTACTCATATAAGCATCTGTACACACGTATGCAGAAAGCTCATGTATACACGCGTACATACTTATAAATAAACACACACGTTCATACATCGTGCTTACATACAGGCTTACATACAAATCGACCAACAAATCAAATAAGGCAAACAGATGAATAAACAAGCACACATACGAACATTTGAAGAGACAGAAACACTTTAAATAAAGTCAACAATCACGCATTTAATTAGGCAAGCAAGAACACTCTCAAATGAGCAAATATATTTGCATATTTGAACAAATTTATCGTTAACAAGCAAATAAATATCGTGTAAAAAAAACTTCTAATAATGCCATAAAAAATCGTATTGAAGAAATTAATCAACAGACACTCACACAAGCAAATCAACGCGTACAAACATTAATGAAATAAACAAGCAAACAAATGTGATGTGGCTTATAAACAACCCACCAAACAAACAGACAAAGCCAACAACAACAAACTAGTAGACAGTCAAGCGTGCAAAGAATCAGACAAGCTAAAATGCGAATAAGCCTTGAACATACAATCCTATCAAATAAACCAGCTAGTGTGCGTATCAGCACACAAATATATGTATACACTATTCCCATTTACACACGTTTATACACGTGCACTCTTCTACACACGTATGCGAAACTATACACTCGTACACTATAAAATACTTATACACACGCGTATGCACCCGCATATACACCTATACCCATATATGTATATATATGTATGTA
>SDVV010015405.1:0-14537 GCA_016164225.1 Gammarus roeselii | reverse complement strand
TTCCAGCTGCTGATTGGCTGCGCCTCAGGCCTTTGTTGGCGCCACACAGTTTTATTGGCTGCGCCCCAGACGTTGTTTGGCGCCACACAGTTTTGGCACTGCCACTACTGAGGGAATCCCGCCATCAGAGGGAATACTGCATCTGTGGCACATTTCAGTGGAGGTTAATACAATGACTTAAATATGTATGATACCTTAATGTTACATTGTACAGTTTATAATTTAATACTAAAGGCTGTATATCTATACATACATAATTTTAACGTGGGGGAGAGCAATGCAGGACTTGGCTTGCAAACCCTTACACGAGGACCACAACCCTGCTAGGCCACGTAGATAGCAAGCTGAGGAATGGGATCGATCACAATAAGTACACAGCACACAAGGTCAACGGTGAACAGATTTGCAGGAATAAACACTGAGAACCAATTTACTGCTTCCTCATTATTGCATAGTAAATATTGACAGTATAAACAAAAGTATATATACAAATCAATAAACATTAGATTCAGGTAGCTAATCACCTTGCCCCAGATAATGAGCTGGCACCATGGACAGCTACAACCAAGCAGTACTAGAGGGCGGCAAAAGCACCATGCCAACTCTGGTGAAGAAAACATGTATAACTAATTAACAGAAAGAAAAGCACATGCAGTTTTATAATGGTATGAAACACTTCAAAGAACATAGGATCACATATTACACACCCTACAGCCTGCATTGCTACTCATGAAACTACCATTAATATAGCATAACTGCACAACAACATTTGATAGGTAACAGAATTAATGAGACCGCCAATAGTCACAGACGACAATTTACCTTCCAAGAGCACTAAAGGGGCTGACAATCACGGGAAGTAGCTACTCTGCACTGATGGCTATCGGGTAGACCGCAAGGCAGATGAAAGCCTGGACCCCCACTGGCGGAGATGAGCCGAGGAATAAGCTGCAACAAGTAAATCGTTACACCATTAGCTTACCCACAGCACACACACACACACCAGCATTGCAGACACCAGGCATCCAGCAACAATGCAGCCAACACTCTAACGTTGTTTTGCCAACGTTTACCTTCACATATTGCTCATAATGATCAACCTTACTTTATTCTAATAATATTTATCACAGAGCCAGCTTCAACGCAACAAGAATAAATCCATTATAACAATGCTTCTCTTGAATGTATATAATACTCACCTTTTAATTAAATTTCACAATAGATGCCTCAACGACCAAGATCTTACCACATACCCAACTGATATCACAACTTCAACACAAAACCACTCCCACCATTAACACTCTTCAACACTGATTTGAATGAAATAGTTAGACCCACATGTTATTTCCAACACACGGTTTATACGTAAAATACCCCAAAAGTTAATATAGTGTTCAGGGAACAACACTAAAAGCTAACGTAATAATTGACAGCATCTTCACACATGTATACAGACAGTTTGAAGACACCATACCCCCCAATGTCCCAAAAGACGAAACATCAACCAGGGAACTCCATCGTGTGGTCTGCTCCTGGCAAGATACCACAACCGAGAACCTCCCCAGAACATTGTCAATCCTCAATAACAGGTCAAAACCTCACAGTACTACTGGCAGATGAATGTGATTACCTAACCTGCTAAATCTTCAGAGCAGGCCAATTCAAACTCCTGGGATGAGGTACTTCAATTGCACATTCACTGCACTGTACATCAGATTAGAGTGCCAAGGCCCTTCAGCGCACTGAAGTCAATGTCACTTCACTATCAGAAATACTTTCATTACTCTACAATTTTTTTTAGAAAATTAGAGCTCAAATAAAAATCAAAATTAGCACCGTATGAAAAACAAATGAATGATTAATAAATATATGATAATTCACTAGTAGGACTTTTACCCTTCTACAATAGTACTAACTTTGTCCACTTTTAATTTATGAATAAGATGTATCTATGTATAGGCATTGGTATATATGTATGTATATATACAGTATATGTATGCAGCTAGTGGTGTTACAACATGCTAAAACACTTGCATATTGCTACACACATATGTATGTGCTTTTGTGACTAACAGAACTGCTGTATGATCAGTTGCCTAAAACATAAATTTTCAAGTTTTTTTCCCCTCCATTATTTTGCCGGTTCTCTGTAGTCTGTCGTGCTGTGGCATTTGTGTCTCCTGTCATGCTCTGTACTCTGACCTCGCTGGGGTGTGGGGTGGTCTTGAGGCAACCAAGGGGAGGAACCAAGGTGAGAAATGGAGGTGGGTTTACAGCATATCCTACAGAATACAGGCACCCTTAACCTCAATTTACACATCAAGTTCACTCATGTCATGCCAAAAATTGAAAGAAGAGATTCCAACTGCTAGTCCAAAGATCCTGTTGCCGTACCATGTTACTTTATTTTCTACAAAATACTATGATTTTGTCAGGCACGTCGCTCAAACGTGTCCGGCGATGATGCTCGAGCCGGCAACTCCCTCTCCATGAAATTCTACTTCTGCTTCAGAGGTGAGAATCCTAGCAGAAGTTAATAATTTTCATTACATATTTTTTTACGTCACAGCCAATGTTGGTGTGAGCAAGGATTCTCTGTTAGTATTCTAAAACTTCCATCTGGTGAGGTTGTTGCTGATCAGAGACCTGAGTCAGCTGCTTGTGGACTTTTTTTCTTCAGGTTTTTGCAGATGCTGATCTTGCCAGCCCATTCTCTACCCCCTGCCTCAACCATTTCTTTTTCTGAAAAATTTAGTGATTCCACCACCATGATTGTGTGGTGGCTGCAAAGGCTGGTGGTTTGGCAAACTGTTTATTAAAATCAATTGTATGCTGCCATTATACATTGCATAAATTCATCCACTCATTGAGTATGCATCGTGCGTTTGGAACGCCGGATATTGGAAGGACTGCACGCTACATGAATCTATTCACAAGGAGTGACTATAATCTGGATCCGGACTCGGATCCGAATCCAAATGACTATGACCCGGATCCGGATTTGTGTCGGACCCGGATCCTATTATACTCTCGGTTCGCTCATACCACACCTAACTACTCGGATCGGCAGTAACGTGCTCGGATCGCCTTTACCAGTGCTCAAATTTACTCGAATTGGCCCTACCACTGCTCGGATCGCCTCTGACCTGCTTGGATCGCTCATACCAGTACTTGGATCGTCCCTATCTTGCTCGGAATAGCCATAGCACTGCTCGAATCGACCTAAACTTGCTTGGATCGCTTGTTTCAGTGCTTATATTTACTCAGGTCGGCCCTACCACTAACCTGCTTGGTGGGCTCATGCCAGTACTCGGATCGTCTCTAACTTGTTCGGATCAGCCCTACAACTGCTCGGATCGACTCTAACTTGCTCGGATCGTCTGTACCAGTGCTTATATATGTACTCGGGTCAGCCCTACCATTGCTCGGGTCGCCCCTGATCTGCTCGGATCGCTCATACCTGTACTCGGATCATCCCTAACTTGCTCGGGTCGGCTCTACCACTGGTCGGATCGATCCTACCACTGCTCGGATCGACCAGATTGACCCTGAATTGCTCGGATCGCCTTAATTAGTGCTCATATTTACTCGGATCAGCCCTAACACTGTTTGGATCGCCCCTGACATGCGCGGATTGCTCATACCGGTACTCCGATCGTCCCTAACTTTTTCGGGTTGGCTCTAACACTGCTCGGGTCAACCCTAACCTGCTCAGATCACCTTCATCAGTGCTCACATTTACTCGGATCAGCCCTACCACTGCTCGGATCTCCCCTGATCTGCTAGGATCGCTCATACCAGTACTTGGATTGTCCTTAACTAGCACGGATTGACCCTAACATGCTCGGATTGCCTTTATCAGTGCTCATATTTACTCAGATCGGCTTTACCACAGTTCGGATCGCCCCTGACCTGCTTGGATAGCTCATACCAGTACTCGGATCATCTGTAACTTGTTCGGATCGGCCGTACCACTGCTCAGGTTGACCTTAACCTGCTCGTTTCGCCTTTATCCGTGCCCATATATACTCAGATCGGCCCTACCACTGCTCGGGTTGCCCTGATCTGCTCAAATCGCCCATACCAGTACTCGGCTTGTTCATAACTTGCTTGGTTCGGCCCTACCACTGCTCGGATTAACCCTCACTTGCTCGGATCACCCCTGACCTGCTTGTATCGCTCATACCAGTACTCGGGTTGCCCCTAATTTGCTCGGATAGGCCCTACTACTGCTCGGATCGACCCTAACTTGCTCGAATTGATTTTATCAGTGCTCATATTTACTCAGGTCGGCCCTACCACTGCTCGGATCGCTCCTGACCTGCTCGGATTGCTCATACTAGGACTCGGATCGTCCCTAACTTGCTCGAATCTGGCTTACCACTGCTCGGATTGACCCTAACTTGCTCGGATCGCCCCTGACATGCTTGGATCACTTATACCAGTACTCGGATGGCCCCTTACTTTCTCGGATCGGTCCTACCACTGCTCGGTTCAACCCTTACTTGCCCAGATTGCATGCATCAGTGCTAATATTTATTCGGGTCGGCCCTACTACTGCTCAGAGCACCCCTGACCTGCTTAGATCATTCATACCAGTACTCGGATCATCCCTAACTTGCTCAGATTGGCTCTACCACAGCTGGAATCTGCCCTAACTTGCTCGGATCGACTTTATCAGTCCTCATATTTACTCGGCTCGCACCTAGCACTGCTCGGATCGCCCCTGACCTGCTCGGATCACCCCTGACCTGCTCGGATCGCTCATACCAGTACTCGGATTGTCCCTAACTTGCTCGGGTCGGCCCTACCACTGCTCGGATCGGCCCTAACTTGCTCGGATCGTCTTTATCAGTCCTCATATATACTTGGATCGGTCTTACCACTGCTCGTATCGCCCCTGACCTGCTCGGATCGCTCATACCAGTACTTGGGTCGTCCCTAACTTGCTCGGATCAGCCCTACCACTGGTCGGAGTTACCATAACTTGCCCGGCTCGCCTTTATCAGTGCTCAGATTGACTCGGATCGGCCCTACCAGCTGATCGAATCGCCTCTGACCTGCTCGGTTTGCTCATATCAGTACTCGGATCGTCCCTAACTTGCTCGGATCGGCCCTACCACTGCTCGGATCGGCCTTAACTTGCTCGGATCACCTTAATCAGTCCTCATATACACTGGGATCGGCCATACCACGGCACGGATCGTCCCTGACCTGCTCGGATTGCTCATACCAGTACTCGGATCGCCCCTAATTAGCTCGGATTGGCCCTACCACTACTCGGATCGACCCTAATTTGCTCGGATCGCCTTTATCAGTGTTCATATATACTTGGATCGGCCTTACCACTGCTCGGATCGCCCCTGACCTGCTCGGATCGCTCATACCAGTACTCGGGTCGTCCCTAACTTGCCCGGATCGGCCTTACCACTGCTCGGAGTTACCATAACTTGCCCGGATCGCCTTTATCAGTGCTCAGATTGACTCGGATCGGCCCTACCAGCTGATCGGATCGCCTCTGACGTGCTCGGTTCGCTCATATCAGTACTCGGACCGTCCTTAACTTGTTCGGATCTGCCCTACAACTGATCAGATCGGCCCTAACTTGCTCGGATCGCCTTTATCAGTGCTCATATATACTCGGATCGGCCTTACCACTGCTCGGATCGCCTCTGGCCTGCTCGAATCGCTCGTACCAGTACTCGGATCGTCCCTAACTTGCATGGATCGGCCCTACCACTGCTCGGATCGACCCTAAGTTGCTCGGATCGCCTCTGACCTGCTCGGATCGCTCATACCAGTGCTCAGGCCGTCCCTAACTTATCCGGATCAGCCCTACCACTGCTCGGATTGACCCTAACTTGCTTGGATCGCCTTTTGCGACATCTGCACCTCGACATTCGTAATTGCTCGCCACAGTCAATTTTAATAAGCACATAGTCAACATTCTATGAACAACAGTATCGACCTATACTGCACCGGTGTAAGTCCATTGTGCATATAACTGGTCAATTTTTAAGTCATCTCCGAGCAGCGGATAGAATAAGTGGATAATCATATTTCTGGATAGCCTGATTCAATATTTTCCAATGTGGTTAAGGTGATTTCATCCCAGGGGCCGATGGTCGTATCAGCATAATCTGGCGTCCTTTGGTGTAAGTCCATTGTGCATATAACTGGTCAATTTTTAAGTCATCTCCGAGCAGCGGATAGAATAAGTGGATAATCATATTTCTGGATAGCCTGATTCAATATTTTCCAATGTGGTTAAGGTGATTTCATCCCAGGGGCCGATGGTCGTATCAGCATAATCTGGCGTCCTTTGGTGTAAGTCCATTGTGCATATAACTGGTCAATTTTTAAGTCATCTCCGAGCAGCGGATAGAATAAGTGGATAATCATATTTCTGGATAGCCTGATTCAATATTTTCCAATGTGGTTAAGGTGATTTCATCCCAGGGGCCGATGGTCGTATCAGCATAATCTGGCGTCCTTTGGTGTAAGTCCATTGTGCATATAACTGGTCAATTTTTAAGTCATCTCCGAGCAGCGGATAGAATAAGTGGATAATCATATTTCTGGATAGCCTGATTCAATATTTTCCAATGTGGTTAAGGTGATTTCATCCCAGGGGCCGTTGGTCGTATCAGCATAATCTGGCGTCCTTTGGTGCTTGTGCGTTCCGTACCTTATCATGAATAAATTTTATTACAATAAACATTTTGATAGATACAGGTGGCAATCGTGCTCTACCGCTTGTCACCGAGAACAACCATTCAAATTTTTGTATGCGTCCGCAGAGGTCTTGTTTCGTGCTTGCTCCCGCTTTTTCCCGCCACATCCGGATCAACAAGTTAAGAACAGCATTAAGCACCTTAGAGAACCTACAATATTGTTACCATAAATTACCGACAACAACTATCATCTCTTTTTGCGTGATTGTTCGGGATTTCGTTCACTTACATGTCCTTCGCCTTAGTTGCTTACAAGCTGTTGCGCCACAATCAGGAAGCTCGCACATACTGCGTATTACGTCATATCATAAAATAGTGTGATCAACAAGCTCGAGGAAGCACGGTTCTTCCACACGGCCTATCGAGTCATATCTCATAAAATAGTGTGTCAACATGCTCAATGGAGCACGGTTTTTCCAAACGGCCTATCGAGTCATTTCTCATTAATAGTGTGTCAACATGCTCGAGGTGTAGTAGTGCAAGACTTCTACAGTGTTTATTATTTTCAAAGTAATTTTTTCAGCCTGTTATAAGCTAAATCTCGATGGTTTGTATTTATAGGTTCAATATTAAGAATATTCAATATGCTGATTTTATCTCTTGTATAATTAAATAGTAATTGAGTAGACTCAGTAAGTCTTCTCACCTGCTAGCCAGCTAAATGATAGCATAGTTTATATCTCTTGCATACAGCCAGTTGGAGCCATTCCTGCTCGTGAGTGGTTGGTTGGTACTGCAGTTTTTAGCAGAAAGTGTTAGTTTCTGGGCTATCACTTATTCATTGTTTTGTGTTGAGCTGTACATATATGTAAATGTTCGTTACTGCACTAGAGTAAAAATATATATAGATGCATAACATAAATGTTAACTATCAAGCTAGCTATTGTCTATAAGTGGGCGATGCTTTATAAAATGTTGGTTTACAATGTAACTAATTACTCATTCCAGGTAAGCTCGTGTGTTTGCCACCTCTGACTCCCAGTGGGCCTGCTGCTCTGCTTGTGCCTGCTGATGCTCCTGCCAGCGCACGCAGCAGGTCTGCACGTTCTGGTGGTTGCCTCTGTTGTTGCCGGTGGCGGCTTCTGCCCCTAGTTACGAGTTTCCAGAGCCTCACAGCCTAGGTGCACATCTGGGGTATTCAGCTGTGGAAGGACTTAAGAATGCTTCCTTGAGCCAGAGTACTGGTGTTCTTGCATCGAATAGCTTGGGCGCCAATAGGACTGGAATTTTGTAATGATATTTTTGGTGTGAGTTATTGCTGCAGATTAGGCATTGCTGCCATTTTCAATCTATTGGATATATGATTTTGCAGAGCTGAATTGTACATTCTCCATTGTTTCAGTTGTGGTGGAGCCTAATGTTGTGATTCATGTACCTCAGCTCCCTTTCCTCTCTGGAATTTGTTTTAAATTGAAGAGTTATACATAGTTATTAGAAAATACAATTGTGATAATTTTACAGTAAATTTATGAGACTCGAACACTTTAATGAATCCTTGGTGTCACCCAGTCATAATACGGTTAGATTGTTGTGACACAATCCGGAACCGTTTGCCGGAGGATCTTGTTAAATTAGTTGTTTAGTTTGCGTTGTCTGTCCGGGCCAGCCACTACTAAAGAGGAAGCACGGTTCTTTCAAACGGCCTATCGAGTCATATCTCATCAATAGTGTGTCAACATGCTCGGGGAAGCACGGTTCTTCCAAACGGCCTATCGAGTAATGCCTCATAAATAGTGTCAAGATGCTTGAGGAAGCACGGTTCTTCCACACGGCCTATCGAGTCATATCTCATAAAATAGTGTGCTCAAAATCCTTGAGGCAGCAAGGTTCTTTCACACGCCTCCGTGGCATAATTGAGGAAGCTTGCACATAATGCCTATTGAGTCACATCTCATACAATAATGGGCTTAAAATACTCGAGGCAGCAAGGTTCTTCCGCACGCCCTTGTGGCATAATTCAGGACGCTTGCACATAATGCCTCCATGGTCATTGACAGTAGTGATCTGTTTATGCATCAGCCCTACTTCAACTTGCTGCAAGAAAGCATAATATTCTAATTCATAAATTTACTTGCAGGCATAGCTGATAAGTTAAATTCATCGGTCGACCCCGATCAAGTCCTTTCACCAAGAGCCTTGCCTGATAAAATATAACAATACATGAAAACCATAGCCGAGAGCATTCAAATGAACATCATGTCAATCAAAACACTAGCAAATGCATCAGCTCCTAAAATTGAAAATTGCATTGTAGGCATCCAGCCCCCTCTTGCTGTCCAAATGACCTAGAAAGCCCTTGGATCCTCCAAGAGATATTGCTACTGGTTTTAAACACTTATAGATACAGAATCAAGCTCTGACAAAGCTGACCTGCCTGGGTCCTTGCTTCCCACTAGGGAAAACTTTAAGCCTAAGGGTTCCTGAAAAATGGGGGTTCGATCATTTAATGTATTCATTTACCCTTGATTGACATGATAGTCACACATAAATGCACCAGGCACCTGTGGAATATCAATCATTTTTCTGTGTTGGCGCTCATGATTTTTTGTTGTATCACTTTGTATTCAAACTCTGTTACGGAATACTTATATACATTTACAAAAATGCATTCACACAAATCTCATTTTTATCTTTGATTCTTACCTTTGACGCCCCCCCCTCCCCCAAAAGCTCAGCATACCCTGTTGTCAGATGCACCGAGCCAGGAGAGGCCAGCACAGCTATGCGCGCCAGCACCTACAAAGAGTCCGCGGAGCTGGAAGGGATGCACACCATTGGCTTTCAGAGAACAAACCCAAAGCCACTCGCATAAAACCCAAACCCAATTACAACCCCGCAAAAAAACATGTAAGCAAATACATACACATATATAAAAAGAATAAAAACAAACAACAGGATGAGTCACACCACTGACTTGCCAACACGACTGAGAACCCATGACCCTATCACTAAAACAACTTCCTATTCCCCATAAACTCAGCCAACCCTGCCTTGAAAGCAGAAATGGTAGCAGACTTGACAACAGCAGCAGGCAGCTCATTCCATATCCTAATGCATCAAACATTAAAAAAACTCCTTGCCACATCAACAGAGCAGCGGGTCATCAAGAGTTTGTGCTGATGTCCCCGCGCCCTACCATCCAGCGATCTTTGGAACAGAATGGACAAATAAAAACCCTTCGTGTCACAACACAGAATGCTCCAATACTTTATGAAGTCACTTCTCAGTAACCTGCCCTTGATTGAGAACAAATTTAGAGCCATCAGCCTGTCATGGTAGGACATCTCAGACAGACCATGCACCTGTTTGGTCCACCTCCTCTGAACAGACTCAAACAACTTCACATCCTGGACATAACTAAGATTTCACACTCAGGAGCAGTTAACAAGAATGGGCCCAAAATGTGCCACAAAGAGTGTGACCATAAAATTTGAGCTTCTATTAACTGTCGACATAAGCAAATCACTACGAAGACCAGCGGCTGGTCTCACAACTTCTCTGACATGGCTACGAAACTTAAGACCAGCATCCACACAAACTCCCAAATCGCTATGAACTTGGATGAACTACAAACGAGCACCCCAAGAGTGTAAACAGCCTCTGCACCGGGACCAGTCCAACCAACAAAACGTCTTCTGAAACGTAAAACAACACACTTGCTAGGGCTCAATGACAAATTCCATGAAGATACAGTCTGGAATATTTTGTCAAGGTCTCCCTGCAAACCAGACACACCACCAACAACATCATGACGTTGGAAAAACAAATAAATTTTATAATCATCAGCAAATGCGCCAAACTTAGATACAAGCCAAGAGTGAAGAAAACTACCAATCCACCTCCGAAGTGTGCTCACTCGCCTGTTATTTGTGATTATTTGTTTGTGAATGTCTGCTCTCTGGAGCCTGATGGTGCAAGATACCAAGCTCGGAAGTATTCTTGGCACCGGAGTAACTACGGCGCTATTTCCGAAGCATGATCAAGAATTGATTGGCCTCTTGAATTTGTTTACCTGGGTATTTGTGAGGCATATAGTGTGTTCCTCACTATACTGGGGAGTCTGATAGACTTACATGTGCCTCTTGCTGGACACTCGCCTAGGGTAACGAGTACAAGATTTCAAGATTCTGGCGGAGCTCAATGTTAGTTCAGCAATGGCTTGGATGGACTCCACCCTAAGTTGTTGAAGGAGTGTGCTGTGCAATTGACACAGCCTCTCTTTATAATCTTTAACCTTTCTCTGCAGAGTGGAGTGCTCCCTGATGCATGGAAAAGTTCTATGATGATTCAAATTTTTTAAAGTAAATCTAGATATGATCCCCTCAACTATCGTCCAGTTAGCCTTACCTCTGTTTGCTGCAAATCGATAGAGAGGATTGTTGCTACATAGCTGGTGGACTATTTTAAGTCTTATCAGCTCCTTTCTTCTAGACAGTTTGGATTTAGGAAGGCTAGATCAACAGAGGATCAGATGTTGCTGGCCTATTCGGATGTAGTTAAGTCTTTTGATGCTGGTTTGGTGGTGGGTATGGCCATGCTTGATTTTTCAAAGTCATTTGCTGTTGTTTCTCATCCTATTTTGCTTCTGAAGATGCAGGCACTTGAAGTTTCTGGGGTTGTGTTGAGGTGGATTGGTAGTTTTCTTCATTATCGAATTATGTGCGTTGGCGTTGATAGAGTCAATAGTGAGCCGAGGGATGTTCTGAGTGGGGTTCCACAGGGTTCAGTCTTGGGTCCAGTCCTCTTTCTCACATATGTTATTTTTTGGCGGATGGCCTTGTATCTATGTTTGGTGCATTTGCTGATGATTATAAAATTTATTTGTCTTTCCAACGTCATGATGTTGTTGGTGGTGTGTTTGCTTTGCAGGGAGACCTTGACAAAATGTTCCAGACTGCATCTTTGTGGAATTTGTCATTGAACCCTAGCAAGTGTGTTGTTTTACGTTTCAGACTACGTTTTGCTGGTTGGATTGGTCCCGGTGCAGAGGCTATTTACACTCTTGGGGGTGCTGGCTTGGAGTTCGCCCAAGTTCATCGCGATTGGGGAGTTCATGTGGATGTTGGTCTTGAATTTCATGGCCATGTCAGAGAAATTGTGAAACGAGCTGCTGGTATTTGTAGTGATATGCTTAGGTCGACAGTTAATACAAGCCCAAATTTTAAGGTCACACTATTTGTGGCACATGTCAGGCCCATTCTTGATTACTGCTCCTGTGTGTAGAATCTTGGTTATGTCCAGGATGTGAAGCTGCTTGAGTCCGTTCAGAGGAGGTGGACCAAACAGGTGCATGGTCTGTCTGAGATGTCCTACCATGACAGGCTGATGGCTCTAAATTTGTTCTCAATCAAGGGCAGGTTACTGAGAAGTGACTTCATAAAGTATTGGAAAATTCTGTGTTGTGACACGGAGGGTTTTGATTTGTCCATTCTGTTTCAAAGATCGCTGGATGGTAGGACGCGTGTACATCAGCACAAACTCTTGATGCTCCGCTGCTCTGTAGATGTGGCAAGGAGGTTTTTCATTGTTCGGTGCATCAGGATATGGAATGAGCTGCCTGCTGCTGTTGTCGAGTCTGCTACCATTTCTGCTTTCGAGGCAGAGTTGGCTGAGTTTATGGGGAATAGGTTGTTCGAGTGCTAGTGTCTTACGTTCCCAGTCGTGTTGACGAGTCTGAGGTGTGACCCGTCCTGTTGTTTGTTTCTGTTCTTTTTTATATAAGTGTATGTATTTGCTTTCGTGGTCTTCAGTGGATTTGTAGTTGTGCTTTGGGTTTTAATGCGAGTGGCTTTGGGTTTGTTCTCTGGAAGCCAATGGTGCGCATCCTTTTCAGCATCTTCTCATTGTTGTTCTGCGAAGTCTTTGTAGGTGCTGGCGCGCATGGCTGTGCTGACCTCTCCTGGCTCTGTGCACCTGACAACTAGGTATGCTGCGTCTTTGGGGGGGGGGGAGGTGCAAAGGTAAGAATCAAAGATAGAGGTGTCAAAAATCAGAGGTATCTGTCAAAAAATAAACATATATGAGAAAGAGGACTAGACCCAAGACTGAACCCTGTGGAACCCCACTCAGAACATCCCTCGGCTCGCTATTCACTCTATCAACGCCAACACACATAATTCGAGAGTGAAGAAAACTACGAATCCACCTCAACACAACTCCAGAAACTCCAAGTGCCTGCAACTTCAGAAGCAAAATGGGATAGGAAACAAAATCAAATGCCTTTGAAAAATTAGGCCTGGTCATATCCACCACCAAACCAGCATCAAAAGTCTTAACTACATCCGAATAGACCAGCAACACCTGATTTTCTGTTGATCTAGCCTTCCTAAATCAAAACTGTCTAAAGAAAGGAGCTGGTAAGACTCAAAATAGCCCAATAGCTTAGCAGCAACAATCTTCTAAATCGATTGGCATAAAACAGAGGTAAGGCTAACTGGACGATAATTGAGGGGATCATATCTAGATTTACTTTCAAAAATTGGTATCACCAATGAACTCTTCCATGCATCAAGGACCACTTCACTCTGCAGAGAAAGGTTAAAGATTATAAAGGGAGGCTGTACCAATTGCACAGCACACTCCTTCAGCAACTTAGGGTGGGGTCCAGCCATGCCCATTGCTGAACTAACATTGAGCCCCGCCAGAATGGCATGGACATTCCGATACTTTTTGGCAAACTCGCTCATTTTGCCATCACATAACTGAAAAGGAGCAGGATTGGGAGGAACTCCCTCTCTATATCCGGCAGAGAAGGCGGATAATAGGAGTTCAGCCATCTCCAGTGTATCGTAAACCAGCAGTCCACCTGCATTATGAAGTAGTCCAACCCCAAGACGACCTCTCTTCTTCCTTCGTATACAAGCATGGAACAGCTTTGGGTAGTCACTTTACAGTTGCATAAGGTTTTCCTCGTACTGAGATCGGCTGAACGAAAAATGATTCTGAAACTGACAGTTGAGATCAAGAAAGAAAGCTAGTGAATCCAAAGTACTTTCCATATGTCACTCCTAACTTGTAATGTTTACGTTGGAGATGAGCACCATAGTCCGATCGAATTGCTGTGAGTCATCAGAGCCGGTGCAAAAGCCTCGCTCGTTCTTAAAAAAAGCCACCTTGTGAAATTGCTTTCTTCAAGCACTCAACGTAATTACTTGACCATGAGCTATAGGGTTGAAAAACCAAAAAAAAAAACATGGGACTTATTTTACTTTGAATCAGTGCAATAAATTTCAATTCAATTAAATCAAATTAAATTAAATGCATCAGCCAACGGTTGTCCTATATAATCCTAGTGTGGCTGTGCATGCAAACAGAATTGACAATTATACATCAATAACACAACCTATCATGTGTGGCTGAAAATTGGCCTACAAATTTAATAAATAGGTCAACGTCAAAAGGTTATGTCTTAGTTTTCTCCTGTGACTCTCGGCTGGGGAGTTGCTCCATTTGACAGGAGAATGGTGGATGGAGCCTAGCGGGGAGAGAGAGGAAAAGTGTTATGAATATGTACTTACAATTTGTTTGTGCTGTCTCCTCACTAACTTCACTTAACCCTACACTTTGACACGACACTAAGGCGTATTACCTTGCTAATCCACAGACGGCACGAGAGTGAAGTACTGCATCGGCCTAGAGCGGTCTGCTGCTTCTAAGCCCGCGGCAAGGCGGTACTGATGGTGCCATGTATTTATTTTTGAATAGTTAATTTCATTAAGCGAGGAAAAGGAAGTACTTAAAATTTCTGACTAAGCTAATATTATTTTTTTAAGGATTTCCGACGAAAAGTATCGAGATCGGAAG
>SDVV010015404.1:0-14538 GCA_016164225.1 Gammarus roeselii | reverse complement strand
ATATAATGTCGAGCTGGGATACTGTAGCAGCAGCAGGCACTTGTCCCGTATATAATGTCGAGCTGGGATACTGTAGCAGCAGCAGGCACTAGTCCCGTATATAATGTCGAGCTGGGATACTGTAGCAGCAGCAGGCACTTGTCCCGTTTATAATGTCGAGCTGGGATACTGTAGCAGCAGCAGGCACTAGTCCCGCATATAATGTCGAGATGGGAATCCCATTGAAATTGGTTAGAGACCTTTAGTTGTAGTGGTTCTGATTTTAAGGATATTTGATGAGTGGATCTACGGAAAGGACCCAAGTCTCCTCCGACCTTCACGGACTTGGTTGAAGAGCGTAGCTCATCAACAAGCAGAGAGTGTCTGATGACACAGTTCATCAATAAGAGAATGTCAAATGACACTGTTCATCAGCGAGTGTCTGATGACACTGATCATGCAACATACTATTTGGATCAATGATTCGCGCAATCCCTGTCTACACAAAGGGCATATTCGTATAAACGAATCATTTTTAACTTGAGTTCATAACGATATTGTAATGATTTCCTCTCAATATCACCTCATAGTACGAAGAATGAAATTGAAATTGTGAGGTATCATTTACAATGGATAAGAACATATACTTTGTTATAAACAATGCCTGCATTAAAACTATACTAGTTTTATAATATAGATACCGATACAGTTTCAGATGCAGATACAGACGCAAGGCCGAATCCCCCAGAAAATAGGGTTATGTTGATGAAAGGCATGACGTTGGATCAGTCAACAGATGTTGGACTACATTAACTGCCTTCATAGCAGCTGCATGCTCCCCAATCGTCAACTATTTCTTGGCGAATCCAATATTGTTGATTCTTATAAATGGGGAGTTGGAAAATGGATGTGTGATATAATATAAATATTTATTCAATTTTCTGGTTGCCTGAGATAACTTCTGGTACCCCATTTACCGAATGCAGCTGGGTAAACCCACTTAACGAATGCAGCCGGTAAACCCACTTACCTAATGCAGCTGGTAAACCTACCCACCTAATGCAGCTGCTAAGCCCACTCACATAATGCAGCTGTTAAACCCACTCACCTAAGCAGCTGGTAAACCCACTCGCCTAATGCAGCTGGTACGCCCACTCACCTAATGCAGCTGGCAAATCCACTCACCTAATGCAGCTGGTAAGCCCACTTACCTAATCCATAGCCGAAACGACAGATAGCAGCTATCCACCTAAAGCAGAGCTGGTGTTGTTTGTCATGCAGAAACAACAGTATGTGTTGGACCCCCCTAATGCAGAGGCGGTGTGGTGTTCCAGGTCAATGCAACAGCCTATGCCGGATCCGCCTAATGCAGGCCGATGTGGTGTGTTATGATGGAGTAACAGCCTATGCCGGATCCGCATAATGCAGAGCCGGTGTTGTGTGTTAGACAGCAGCAACAGCCTGTGTCGAGCCCACCTATAATGCAGGCCGGTGTGGTGTGTCATGATGGAGTAACAGCCTATGTTCGACCCACCTAATGCAGTGCCTGTGTTGTGTGTTCAGCAGAAGCAACAACTTGTGTCAGTGTTTGGTGTCAGGCAGAAGTAACAGTCTGTGGTCGACCTACCTTCTTCAAAATCGAAATGACACGAAGTAACAGCCATAGAAGAACACATATTGACTGCATAGCAGGTCTTGCAAATGGAAGAAACGGATAGTATAGCAGATACATACTCCACAGCCGATGCGACAGGCAGAAGTTACGGTCTACAGCAGACCTACCCAGTGCAAAGTCGGTGTTGCAGAGGTATAGCAGGTGTGAGTGTGCCTAATCCATTCATTGCAAGTTGTGTGAGTGTGACCCACCAGTTTATTGCAAATGGTTTAGAGCAGGGGCGTAGTTGTGTGAGTTTACCCAACCCATTTATTGCTAAATGCATTACAGCAGGAATCGTAGTTGAGTGTGATTCACCCATCTATAGCGAATGCTTTAAAGTAGGTTTACAAGTGTTTACAAGTGTAGGAAGACGACAATAGGCCTATTGACCCAAACTAGGCTGCCTGAAGTAGAACGTCTATGGGAGCTTCATGCGCCATTTCAATTATAAAAACATCAAAAAAGGGAACGGATTAGCTATTTATCGGCGATTTTTGTAGAACTTATCGAGTCGCGACTTAATCGTTTCAATTGTATTGCTATTTACAACCTCCGCTGGAATTTTGTTCCATTCTTCCAAACTCGCCATTTATTCCGCAGTGAAGGGATGAGTTTGGTAGCTCTGCGCTGAACCTTTTCTAATTTAATTACGTCTTTTCTAAGATATGGAGACCAGAATTGGACGGATTACTCTGGATGTGGTCTTACAAATGCAGTGTATAACTTGAGGATACTGTGACTGTTTTTCTACGAAATAGTGCGGGACATCATACCTAGCATTTTGTTGCCTTTCTTGGCAGCATCGTTACATTGCTTGCTACTTTAAGGTCGTTACTAATGATGTCACCTAAATCTTTCTCTTCGGTGACAGGAATGAGTTTCTTTCCGGACATTGAATATTCGTGTTTGATGATATGAGAACCTATGTGCATAGCTTAACATTTGTCTACATTAAATTTCATTTGCCACATTTCAGAAGAATCAATAATTTGTTCAAGTCTAGTTGAATCTGCCGACACTCTAGTTCAGTTTGCACTTGTCCTCCTTCCATTGTATCGTCTGCAAATTTGTTAATGTTTGAGAGTACATTGCTATCAAGATAGTCAATAAATATTATAAAGAGAACCGGACCTAGCACGGATCCTTGAGGCACACCGCTTGTAACATTCTCTCAGGGTAGGAAGTGCCGCTAAGTACAGCTGGCTGCCGTCTGTCCGTAAGCCAGCATTTTATCCTGTTGTTAAACTCGCCTCGATTACCGATGCTGTGTAATTTTCTAACGAGGCACTTGTGGGGGACTTTATCAAAGACCTTTCGAAAATCAAGGTAAATTATATCGATTATAGATTCTTGTGTCGTGGATTTGAATTATAATCTTGAAAGAAGTAGCAGATTTGTATGACTGAAACGGTTGTGTCTAATGCCATGCTAAGAGACGCCAATCAATTTGTTTGATGCAAGAATTCTGTGATTTTATCCGTTATCAAACTTTTAATCAATTTGCCAAGGTCTGAGGTGAGACTAATTGAACGGTAATTACCAGGACACTTTTTGACAATTTTTTCAAATGTGGTAAATATAGGCATCTTTCCATTTAGAGGGGCAGGTGCCATTTGTGAGTGATTGGGTAAAAATGTTTAATAAATGTTCGGCGATTTCGTTTCTAGTCTCTTTAGAATTCTGGGATGAACTTTTTCCGGACCTGGAGATTTTTAGACTTTCAATTTATCTATATACTTTATAACTACGGCGGGGGAAAGTTCCCTGTGCTGAGGGCTTCAATTCGTCCTTTCGCTATGATATCCTGGGGATAAGGAATATTCTGATTGTCTAACGTAAATACAGAACAAAAGTAGTCATTAAATAGGACACTCATTTTACTGTCGTCCGTTTCTAGCTCACCAACAACGTTCTCGAGAGGACCAATTACAGATCTTGATTTTCTTTTCGAAAGATAATTAAAAAAATGTTTCAGATTGGTTTGGCGTTGGCCGCAATTTAATTTTTATAATCTTTCATCTTACGTTTCTGGAACTTCTTCAGATCTCATCTGCTGATGTTGTACTCATTGCTTAATACGTCTTCATTTGGATGTTACTGTTTAATTGAATACTTTGCTTTCTTTCGTGACTGAAGGCTTTGCAATTCTTCTTTCCGGTACTTAGGCTGATTGACTGCTGTTCGCCTGTTTTTGCGCGGGATAAGCTAATATACATTTTTTTCAAGTGCAGTCAAAAAAATGTTAGGCAATTGATTGACATCTTGTCAGTGGGTTATAATTACCAACCTCATTGACTCTCTTAAGCCATCAAAGTTACTTAATCTGAAGTTAGGGACTTAATCTCAGTATGTTGACGTTTTCAACTGAAGCTCTATCAAAAAACGGATACAATTGTGGTAGCTAGTTTCGAGTGGTTCGCTACTTCGACGTTCGTGACATGAGAGTCGATTGCACTGAATAGGAGATCAAGAATATTGCTACCTCTTGTAGGTGTCCTCACCATTTGGGTCATGAATTTATCGTCTGCAAAGTCAATCAGACGTTGGCCGGTGGCAGTGTATTTGTCTGTTCCTCAGTCAATGCTAGGGAAATTGAAGTTTCGAAGCACAATACTGTGTGGTGTTTTGGCGACATCGACGAGGGTGTTGTAAAGATCGATATCATCTGCAGCCTTGAATTTTGGGGGATGATTTACGAGAGTGAATTGACATTTTATATGTTTACCGACTACTTGGACTGATACCACGTCGTGCCTGTTGTTTGGGATAGTGACTTCTAATATTTGCAGCGTGTTTTTTCAGGAGAAACAGCACTGTTCCGCCCTCCTGTCCTTGTCTGTCTTTATGAAATCGTTAGTAATCGAGGAGAGTAAATTCGCTTAAATAATGCCCGGTGCTCAATTTCATTCACGATTCCGAGATTGCTATTATGTCGAAACTTTCATTCATTGCAAGGATACCCAATTCTTCGATTTGGTTTCGAAGACTTCTAGCGTTCACAAGGTAACATTTGAGAGCACCGTTAGACCCATTAACTTGACTTTCTTGAAATACTGCTTCTATTTTGAGGCAGATAGCGTAGTTTTGTGAGTGTGACCCACCCATTTAATGCAAATACAATAAAGCAGGAAGCGTAGTTGTGTGAGTGTGACCCACCCATTTAATGCAAATACATTGAAGCAGGAAGCGTAGTTGTGTGAGTGTGACCCACCCATTTAATGCAAATACATTAAAGCAGGAAGCGTAGTTATGTGAGTGTGACCCAGCCATTTATTGCAAATACATTAAAGCAGGAAGCGTAGTTGTGTGAGTATGACCCACCCATTTCTTGCAAATGCATTAAAGCAGGTAGCGTAGTTATGTGAGTGTGACCCACCCATTGATTGCAAATACATTAAAGCAGGTAGCGTAGTTGTGTGAGTGTGACCCACCCATTTATTGCAAATACATTAAAGCAGGTAGCGTAGTTGTGTGAGTGTGACCCACCCATTTCTTGCAAATGCATTAAAGCAGGTAGCGTAATTATGTGAGTGTGACCCACCCATTTATTGCAAGTATATTAAAGCAAGAAGCGTAGTTATGTGAGAGTGACCCACCCATTTCATGCAAATACATTAAAGCAGGAAGCGTAGTTATGTGAGGGTGACCCACCCATTGATTGCAAATACATTAAAGCAGGTAGCGTAGTTGTGTGAGTGTAACCCACCCATTTATTGCGAATGCCTTAAAACAGGTAGCGTAGTTGTGTGAGTGCGACCCACCCAATTTTTGCCAATGCATATTGTCCTAATTTCTGCCCTGAAATCCAAACTGAGAGTTGCTGTTTTATAATGCTGCATTTGTAATACAGCCAAACTTGTTGCTTCAACAGACATCTTCGAAATACTTTATCAAGCACTACTAAAATGACTTATACTCAACAACAAAGGAATTGCTTCGATGCATTGCGCTTCAGCCTAAAGCAAGCACTAAAGCAGCTTACACGCAATAGCAGCGCAGCAGTGCCTACCCAGCGTACCCAGTAGCCTATAATTATACAAATGGATGTGTTCATGAAGTTATAACATAAAATTGCCATTAGCATAAGCATCAATGAAACATTCCACTAGTTTTTATGCATGGCTTTTACAACCCAATTGTTCTAGATAAACTTCATAGGCCTGTACATGCATAGTGAGGATGGTATACTCTGGAGCGATATTTGTGAAGGTGAGTTGGCCACACTACATTAACTACAGAGGAGGTGGACGCATTGACTAAATTAAAAAAGTAATGGGACATTAGTATTAGTACACCTCTTCGTATGGCGCTTGTATTTGATGAAATTCACATGCAACGGAAATGAGTGTATTATTGACGAAGCTTCAGGACTTCGACACATCACTCAATATACACGAAGTGAAAATTCCCGATGATAAAACTTCGTCAAAATACATTCATTAGAGTTTTTTGTGACGCTTATTTAATACGAGCGCCAGCAGGCGGTTGCGTCACTATAACCAATATTGAGTCCGTTTCATTCATTATTTGATTAGCTATGAGAGAATTGGACATTTCTGTAATGTAACACAATCGTTTGGTTCCTATTCGTGGTCGAAATACTTAACAGGTCGAAATACCTCGAATTCAAAAACGTAATGCTCTAAAAAAATATTTTACGAGAAAAAATCGGGATTCACATACGGAACCTAATAGCACTAAGTAATCATCAAATAATTGAGCACTAAGTTTTGGAATATAAAGAATTTTAATTATATAAAAAAAATCCGAGGTGACAGTGCCCCACCACGCAGTCGGGCCGACCCGAGTCACAGGCCAGTCACCGTTAACGATGGCCACTTACGATCTTAACTAACAAGAAGTGGTGATGTTTGAGTCGTTAACGAACACATGTAAGCAACGGTTTCCCTCGTCGAATAATGGTCCAGAAATTTGGAATAAACAGAGATTTCAACTCTTTAAATTTCATTTAAGGGGCACAGTTCCGGTTGGCAAAGAAAGGTAGCTCCCTCACTACCTTTGCACACTCGAAGACTGATTCTGATCTCTACACCTCTTATCTGATATTTGGTAGGGTAAGGGATGAATGAATAATCCCATTTGAATGGTTAGGTATAAAAAGCCGAATTTACTCTGTGAATAAAGGCAAATAACTGTGAATAACATTAAGTCACAAAGGTTAAAAGAAACAAACAATGAATATGCAAAAGTAAATGCAATATTAACTCTTTATACATTAAATTTGTTCTTATTGAGGGGAGCAGATTTTTTATCAAATATGACTTGCGAAGTTGCATAATGAATGTTATTCAGAATAATAGCAATGGAGTTCACTCGCTAAGTTTTGGTGTGTGTGTGTCTTTGTTTGTCAGGGTGTGTGTGTGTGTGCGTGTGTGTGTAAATGTGTGTGCGTGTGTGTGTGTGTGTGTGAGGGTGTGTGCCCGAGTGTGAGTGCATAAGAGTTGGATACGGCCTTGCAAAAGTACCTGTATAATAACATTTAATTCTTGCAGCCCCGTGTCACTACGCACGTATGTGTCATGACTTTGATGATTAAGAAACTTCCCCAAATTTTGAAATAGCACCTATAGTTCATATTCAGCTCTAAATCGCGGTAAGGAAAGAATCTATACAGGGCAAATCTCTCCTTTTGACTGCCTGTGGGAATCACACCTCACCAGACACCAGTCTGCCGCCTTATATACCTCAACCGCCGGTGCGATGATGGTACGCTAGGCTTCTGCCAAAAAGTTTTAGCTTGGGCAACGGCGCATGAGGCAAAAGATCGACTGATACAGCCCCAAATGCTCAACTGGCAGGCTGAATAATGAAAATAATTGAAATTTCCCGTGCCTGAGGATACGCTAGAACTGCACACAGTGTTCGTTGATTAAATAGACTTAGTTAATACGATAGAACGCTACGCCGTGGTCGATGATTAAGTAGACTCAGTTAATACGTTGAAACACCACGTCGTGTTCGATGAGTAAGTAGACTAAGTTAATACGCTAAAACAACACGCCGTGTTCGATGAGTAAGTAGACTCAGTTAACACGCAAGAAGACCACGGCGTGGTCGATAAGTACTCTGTTTCCAGTCTATATGTCTATACAATACGTATTGACGTGTGTGGACGAGTGGAATGGATATTGAATGAGTTGATGCGAGTCAGAGAGACGGTACGGGTGGTTAAGGTAGATAGCCTTGTATCCTACATGTACGCTTGTAGATCATTGGGGCCACAGGAGCGATAATGACGTCATCTGGTCGAAAGCTCGTAGGTAATGAGGTTAGTTCAGTTTCGAATGCTCCATCAACACTATAGCTAGCCAAGGACTCTGAGTAATATATGTAAGGTGACCAGTGACAGTAAACATTATCAGTAGCTGATGAAGTCTCATAATAATTGCTGATTACACTTTCTCTAATTCTTAAACGAAACGGTAACCAATAACAGTAACCAATCAAAGCTACCACAAGAGGAAACTCATAACGGTCACTGTTAGAGATAACCAATAACGGTGACCCACACAGGTGACCTATAACGTAACCAATATAACTAACCGTACTCTCCCAGTCAGTTCTGGGGGCTTATAGGCATTCGCAAGGCGCAGGATATCGCCCTGCCCAGCTTGATCTCATATCTGCACTCTGTCGGTCCTTTAGTCGAAGCCCTTCTATCAAACGTTAACGTTTTGGCGCAGACTAACGAACTTCCGGAAGCAGTGCTGGCATGGAAAGCTGGGCATGGTGATGAATCGATCGCACCAGAGGGGGACTGCTGCACTATCCAGAAGTCATGGGACAAGGAAAGAGTAAGGGTAACTTTGGATGGTCTGTTACATGCGGCACAAGATCCCAAAACTAAGGCTCGTTTCCTGGCTGCTTCTTGTCACGATAGCGGTTCTTGTCTGGAAATAATTCCTGAAGCCCTTCTGGGTACTTTATTGGACTCTTACTCGCTTCGAATTGCTCTTGCGCTCAGAGTGGGTGCGCCGGTGTGTTATCCGCAGCTCTGCCGCTGCGGTCAGCGTATGGATGAGTCAGGCACTCACGCGCTCTTGTGCCCTTACAGCGGAGGGCGTCATCCTAGACATTTGGTTCTGAATGACATAATTGAACGAGCGCTACACAAAGTCGGCCTTGGTACGATCCGCAAGCCAGGCATCGATCGAGGCGATGGTAAGCGACCTGACGGCGTTACAGTTTTCCCCTTTTTTTGAGGGAAAAACCTTTGCTGGGATTGCACCTGTGTGAACACCTTTGCGACGAGTCACTTGCCTGACACTTCTTTAGAGGCTGGTAGGGCTGCCAATGCGGCAGAGAACAAAAAAAGAAATAAGTATCAATCTCTTTGTGACCGCTACCTTTTTGAGCCTTTGACTATCGAGACGACCGGCGTTATCGGCAAAACCAGCAGCCTCCTGATCCACGACATCGGCCGATGGTAATCTGCCGCGTCTGGGGACCCTCGCGAAACGTTCTGACAGAAACAGAGACTAGGACTGGCTGTGCAACGTGACAACGCTTTGAGTGTACAATTAGGTTGTAAGCCTATCAATTCGGGGAGTTATAGATCGGATCTTTGTTAAGGTATAATGGGTAGGTCGTTACTCCAGCAGGGCTGGAGGCGGAAGTAGTATGATTGGATGCCACATCTTCTGGCGAGTGTGGTCGCCAGGGGTCTCCCTACTATTTGGGGGACTTAGGAAATAAATGGTGGAGGCATCTTCCCGGGGCCTTCGGGCCACATGTATAAAAAAAGTAACCTAATAAGGCAACCAGTAGCAATAGCGAGGCAATTCATCTATTTATTGCAGCTGCCTATGGCTTATCGAAATACAATGATAAATCAACCAAGCATCGCAATAAAGAAATATTATTTTGTAAGTGGTAGATAATTCTTCATTAGTTTTTTAATAATTTAATATAAAAGATAGGATTATTTTTCCATATTTTTGGAAATCAAAAAATAATTGGCTAGTTTGAAGCCACATGAAGTGACTTCATGCCACATGAAGTAACAAAATGTAATCGTGAAAGAAAGTGTGTTTAACAAAACTTTTTTTTCGTTGTATGGAGAAATTTAAAACCAAGCTATAATTGTCAGAAATTCATGACCCCTTCTAGTTATGCGGACTTGTTCGTTTATATAACACATGCACAATTTGTGATTGATAATGCATTATTCATGAATAGTCACTGGAAAGGCCGAAATTTCTTCAAATTAGATCCGCTACTATACTCAGTTAAATGAATCCTAACCTAGGGTAGTCACACTTTGACTACCCTTAGTTAGTGCAGCTACTTGCCTTGCAGCATTGTGTAATCGAGCATGTCCATTGTCGATGTTGTGAAGCGTTGCCATCAGAATTGTTACTTGGAGAGTATGGACACTTCCAAGTCATATTTAAATGGTCCTAAAAGCTTTCCGCATGAAAAATCATTTCATTTAGTGTGTCTCACTATTTTCCAGAGCGTTTATTAATTATTCGAAAATACTGGTTATGTTGTTCACAAGAAACCTACAATATTTGAAGGGCTGAGCTGCAAAGTTGCCTAATAACAGCAGCTGTTTAATGTTATTTCTACGAGAAGCCGAAAACAGCAATGCAACTCAGCGTCTCAGCTGTTCATTCGATCAGATCAGATTAGACCTTGGCGAATTTCGACAGCGGAGGCTCAACATGCTCACTATAGATATGATGACGTGCAACACGTCGATCATCACTCCATTAATTTTGCAACTAAAAATGTTATTGATCGTATTATTTTTTGATATATTTTTAAATAGAAATGGCTCAGCTGACATAACAAGTTTCTGCCACGAAAGTGTAGCACTATGAAACCAAAGTGGCAATGCGGTACCAACATATTTTTAATTTGCCGCCTTTCTTTAATTTGCTGCGCCTAACTTCATTATTCACAACGCCAGAAGTTAACTTCTCCAAGTCATCAAGCAAAGAGTGGAGTGCCAGCCCATTGTCCGAGAAAATTTCCTTCCATTTGTCGAAATTATTAGCAACGCGTGTGATAATTTGTGCATGTTTTGACTCATTTTATTTGTAAAGAGAACATGTGTTTACAAGTGTTTACAAGTGTAGAAAGACAACAACAGGCTTATTGGCCCAAACTAAGTTACTTTTTGATAGCAAGAGGATTAGTTCTGAAAAGAATGTCTAGGAGGCCTATTGGCGCAAACTAGGTAGCCTTTTGATGGCAAGAGGATTAGTTCTGAAGAAAAACGTCTACGAGAGCTTCAAGTGCCATTTCTGTTTTTTTATAACAACAGGAAAGGGAACGGCTTAGCTATTTATCAGCGATTTATGTAGAACTTATCGAGCCGCGACCTAAACGTTTCGATTGTATTGCGGTTCACAACCTCCGCTGGGAGTTTGTTCCATTCTTTGACAACTTTATACGAGAAGAAATTGCGCGTGATGTCGAGTGAGAAACGTTTCCCAACGATTTTGTATCCATTTTTCCTAGTCACTCCGTTTGTATCTAGAGTGAAAAGGTTCGCTCGGTCGACGTTTTCCTTACCCTTCCTATTTTTCACACTTTGATCATGTCGCCTCTGACTCGACGTATCTCTTGCGAATGAAGATTGAGCTCACGTAGCCTGTCTTCGTACAATTTATTCCGCAGCGAGGGGATGAGTTTAATAGCTCTTCGTTGAACCTTCTCAAGTTTAATAACGTCTTTTCTAAGGAATAGAGACCAAAATTGAACGGCATACTCGAGATGCGGTCTATCATGTGCATTAAATAACTTGAGCAAACTCACAATATATTTAATAAACGATATAGTGTGGGATATCATACCTAGCATTTTGTTGGATTTCTTGCCAGGATCGTTACATTGCTTGCTGCTTTTTAAGTTGTTACTAATGATGACACATTAAATTCTCTCTTCGCTGACGGGAATGAGTTTCTTTCCAGACATTGAATATTCGTGTTTGAGGTTATGGGGACCTATGTACATAACTTTGCATTGGTCAACATCAAATTTCATTTGCCACTGCTCTGACCAGGCAACAATTATGCTCAAGTCTAGTTGGATCTGCTGACACTCAAGTTCAGTTTGCACTTTTCCTCCGATCTTAGTATCGTTAAATATAACTCGCTGTCGTCTGTCCGTAAGCCAGCATTTTAATCCAGTTGTTAAGCTCGCCTCGATTACCGATGCTGTGCAATTTAATAACTAGGCGCTTGTGGGGGAATTTATCAAAGGTCTTCTGAAATTCAAGGTAAATGATATCGATTGGATTTTTTTTTGTCGTGGTTTTCGATTTTATTTCTGAAATAAGAAGCAGATTCATAGGACAGGAGCGGTCGTATCTAAAGCCATGCTGGGAGTCACCAATCAGTCTGTTTGATTCTAAGAATTATGTATTTTTATCCGTTATCAAACTCTCCATCAACTTGCCAATGACTGAGGTGAGACTTATTGGACGGTAGTTGCCGGAACACTTTTTGTCTTCTTTAAAAATTGGGGTAACATTGGTCGCTTTTCATTTGTAATGCAGGTTCCATTTGTAAGAGATTGAGTGAAAATGTTTGATAAATGATCGGCGATTCCATTTCTAGTCTCAGTTAGATTTATGGGATGAATTTGGTCTGGACCTGGAGATTTGGCGACTTTCAATTTATCTATATGTTCAATAACTTAGGCGGGGGAAAAAATCACTGTTTTAAGGGCTTCAATTCGTTTTGCCGCTATTATATCCATAGGATTAGGAATATCCCGATTTTCGAACGTAAATACCAAACTAGAGTATTCATTAAGTAGAACACTCATTTTGGTGTCGTCCATTTCTAGCTCAACAACATCGTTATCGAGAGGACTCATTACAGATTTTGATTGTTTTTTGCTCGAAATATAACTAAAAAAATTGTTTCGGATTCGTTTTGGCAGTGGCAGCAATTTAATTTTCCTATTCTTTCTTCTTACGTTTCAGGACCCTCTTTAGATCTCGTCTGCCAATTTGTGTATCCATTTCTTGCTACGTCGTCATGTGGATGTCTCTGCTTTATCGAATGCTTTGCTTTCTATCGTGAATGAAGGCGCTCCAATTCTCCTTTCCAGTACTTGGGCTGATAGACTACTGTTCGCCTGTTCTTGCGCGGGATATGCTCATGTTCAATATTTTCATGTACAGTCACGAAATAGTTAAGCGATTGATACACATCATGTCCGAGGGTTATATTTGCTGCCGCCATTGACTCTCTTAAGCCTTCAAAATTAGATATTCTGAAGTTCGGGACTTTTTCGCAGTTTGTTGATTATTTCAACTCGAGCTCTATCAACAAACGGATACAGTGTGGTCACTAGTTCCGAGTGGTTTGCATGCTTCGACGTTCGTGACATGAGAGTCGCTTGCACTAAATAGGCAATCAAAAATGTTGCTACCTCTTGTAGGTGTCTTCACCATTTGGGTCATGAACTTATCGTCCGCAAAATCAATCAGATGTTGGCCGGTGGCAGTGCATTCGTCTGATTCCCAATCAAGGTTGGAGATATTGAAGTCACCAAGCACAATACTGTGTTGTGTTGTGACAACATCGACAAGGGTGTTGTAAAGATCGATATCATCCGCAACCTTGCTTTCAGGGGGGGCTGATAGACGAGAGTTATTTGACATTGTATATGTTTCCGACTACTTTGATTGATACTATGTCGTGACTGTTGTTTGGATTGTAGCTGGACCCTGCTTGCTGGATACAGATTGCAAGATACGAATACCTTGAGAGATACACCTTGCACGATACAGACACGGGGCTGACCAGCAAGCCGCCGTCCGCTCTAAAAAAATGCTGAGCTTAGCAGCCATTGTTGTATTAACAGCGATCCTGGTTGTCGGCAGAGGCCGCGCCTCGAAACTGAAAGTGCACAAGCAAGCGTTCCTGTTGTGTAAACAGGTCTGGACAAGCAGGGAGGTCACCACGAGTCCCACAGGTCTTGCAGGGGAAAGTTATAACAATGAACAGAAAGAGTCGTATTTAGTTAAGGTATTCCACGTGAAGGCACGGTAGAGGAGCTGGCAATGACCCGTTTTGTTACGTATGGAAGATGCCTGCGTGCCCTTAGCAACCGACTTTCAAGTGTTGAGCTGCAAGATGGTTTAGAACAGAGGTTACTAATTGTAAGGTTATGTTTGAGTTTTCGTCAAGGCTGTTTGCCGTGTAATCGGTAGAATGTTGGCCCTAAGCATATTTGTTACTTACATGCCGTACTGCGCCATTTCGTTAGCAGGAGTGGCCGAGGATTTATTCCCATGCGAGATGTGAGCGCTGACGTCACGTTTTGGACGATATAAAGCGATGTCACCAAGTAACGAGAGCATTTTTTCACAGCTATCATGTAAAGTACACGTCGTTTAGACACGTCCTACCGCCCGCCAGTGCCGTGCCAAGCCCGCCGCCTGTTAACGCCATAGACACTACAAGTTAGACGATTTTCAAGTTAGCATAGACACCGAAAGCTCGACCACTCTTCAAGACCCAACACTTTAAAAGTGTTCACGGTGTCACAGTTTTCCAGTAACATTACTATAGACCCCTTAAAGCTCGACAACTCTTCAAGACCCAAAACTTTGGGAAGTGTTCACGGTGACACTGTTTTCCAAAAACATTACTAAGTGGGAAAATCAGTAGCTCTACAACGGGCATCGAGTTCAACGCCTGGGTGTCAGTCGGACGACGACCCAGCATCGCTGGACGCTCATTTGTCGGGCACGGCCACCGAGGAGCTCCATCATCGACCGGAAGGGGGCCTAGCCACAGAAGGTCACTAACCCGGGTGAGTGCGTTTTGGGCAATGTATCTACGTGTCGGGGACTCGATACTATATCCAATCGATTGTTCAGAGGATTAGCGCCAGTTGTAATTAGGAGTGTGATG
>SDVV010015403.1:2437-14538 GCA_016164225.1 Gammarus roeselii | reverse complement strand
ACTGTCTTGGTCCCTGTCAGTATCGCACTACTCTCTCATACGGTCATAACAGCTGCCTAGTGGGAGGCACTACCTCCTCAACTGCCCCGTGAGGGATACATGTTTTCACCTGATTTCTCGCGTGTTATACTGTGATTTATACAGTGATCGTACCAGTGTGATGATACGTGTTATTGTAGATGGATTTATGTGTGATGTTTATTTTGATTGTTTCCGTGCTACTACGAACATATTTATTCCAAGTTATGTGCCAGTCATGGCCCCTGTCAGTACTGATTCTCACATGGTCATACATGTTGGTTGGTAAGTGTCACTACCTCCCACAACTGGTACGAGCGGGAAAAACACGTTTCGTCTGTGTTTTTTTTGCGTGTTAGGTTATGGTATGCTGTGATTTGTTCAGTGATCGTATACCAGTGCTCTATTGTTATGTTGGTGATACCATGTGTTATAACGTATCCCAAAATGCATCAATCTCATCCTCCTCCGCTTCAATTTTCAATAATTTATTTTTGTAAAATGCTTTAGGCATTTTATCCAGGAATGTCTGAATGATTGCATTGACGTCTGGAGTTATTACTGTTTTATTTACCAATAAACTTTTTAGGAGATCAATTACATGATCACGGCTTTGGACATTGGGATGGCTAACAAACCCATTTGATTCAAATATAAGTGCTGAGTTAGTTTTAAGATAATGAAGCAAACCTGGGGATACTGTCTTAGCAACGGCAGGTAATGAGACCGTATATATTACTTCAACATCATCACTATTTTGTGGCTTATTTTGTTCGATCGGTTCCTGTGTGGGCTCTGTGGTTAAGCTATTGCGATAGAGACCGTATATAAAATTAAATAACTTCAGTGATATTTCAGGCGATGTATTCAAATCTAGCATTTCATCCTCACGCCTACTCAATCTTTGACTGTGATCCGTACTGCTATGTTTTGCTATTTCTGGCCCTGTTGTGATAGATATGGGTGTTGCGCTACCGCCAATATGAGTTGTTGTAAACTTATCCATCTTGGACTTTGGAACAAGGTAATTAATCGATTCCTCCATGGATTATTTTCGTCAAAAAAACTGACTGCTGAGGATAATAGTAAATTTAACAGAAACCCTCCACGCACGATTGATAATGTTCTCCTTTTGGCCTCGGAAGACTTACTCCCGGACGATTTACTGCCTAATTGTTCTATTATAGAATTGAATTTATTTATCCGTGACTTGATAGTTTATCACAGACCAATTTTCCGCTCTTTATGTTTCTAAATATTTCGCATGTGATCTTAACTTCCTTATCACTTAAATGTTTGACGAGTTGACTACTTTCGGATGATATTAGTTGATTTATTTTAGTATAAAAATTCAATTTTCGTTTCAAAGTACGTTTATCACACATCACGACACAACGTTTTCTTCATTGATCCACGTAGGTTTGCTGTCTGGTTAATCCGTATATATCACGTACATTTGATTTCTTCCTCGTTTAATTCGGGTCTTCAATACCTTGATAGCATATATATCAGGTTTGCCACACTGAACGAGTTCCTGCCTATAGGCAAAACTTTTGATGGGTTCATCAGTATCGAGTGGCGTTATTTCATTAGTCGGAGGGTAATGTTTTTGATTAACACGCGAAATACGTAACACTTCTTTCGTGAACTTTGGTTCGTGTCCTCGCCTAAATGTCTTGAGACTGGGATCACTGCACTGTAAGCGTACGTACGCTCCCACCTTTGATTGTATACTGGGCACTTTTATACTTTTACGTCGTATTTCATACAATTCCGTTAGCAAAGCCCGAATTTGCTTCGGATCGTTCAACAAATAAACGTCAAATGGGTTCCGTCCCATTAATGATGAATGTGGTGTCATATTGACTGTCGTTACAAGTGCTTGCAAATCATTTATATAGCCTTCAGTCATTTTGGCATGCTTGTATTTCCCCAACCGAAGTTTTATAGTCCGTGTAACGCTTTCTGCTGGGGAAGCTTTGATGGTCTTGTTGTATGTGTAATAAATGGATATGTTTTTGCTAGCAAATATGCTCTAATGTTTCTATTTGTAAATTCACTGCCCTGATCTGAACAAATCCGAGTTGATAGTCACACTAGTTCATTGAATATTTTGTCAAATACTGCAATCACATTTTTAAATGTAATAGCTTTCAAGGGTTGTACACACAGATATTTACTGTATACATCAAAGACGATCAATAAATATCTAATACCATCATTTTTAAATGCATATTCTTTCACATAGGCAACATATGCACAGAGAATTGATGCAGGCAGCAGCTGCTAACATACGTTTGCTAAATTTCAAGGGTGCTTGTTTAAATCGTGTGAATGTTTCTGATGCTTGTAGAAAATTTTCAACATCGCGTCTTCATCCTTCACGCTAGAGTACGACCCAACAGCCTCCGGATTGAAGTATACACTATCCATTCTAATTCACTACTCATCTCAAATCGGGTGTACATTATATTTTATGCAGGCAACACTTGTTCAAATTCATGTCCTGCAATTTGAGCTCTAATCAAAAGTTTTGAAGTACTTGGTTTTGTGAAATCAACCAAGATATGACCGTATGGTTTTTGTTCCACATGTAGCTTGTACAATGAGATGAATGATTTAATCTTATCTTTTGCACGACATGTTTTCCCGAAATAACGTAGTTGATTGATATCGCGCATGCGCAGGATAAGAAAATATGTCGTTTTCAAAGATATTGCGCGATGGGATGGATTTGAATGAATGAGTGATTAGTTTAAATATATCGCACTGATATTTGCATGCCTGCCCCGACAAAACACAGATGCAATAATAAGTTGAGACCCTGATTCCATCATGAAGTCATCGTGCACAACAAGTTGTTTACATGTAGTTTCCTCCGCTAATGGATCGAATGCTAGTGGTCCGGCATGAATTTTTATTTATTCATGTTTCCTAACAGGAAAGTGCTCTGATCCTGAAACGACGACCTCATCGAAACAATCAATGTATTTACTAATTCTTTTTCCTTCTAGGACGCTCTTCCCGCTGGATGAGAACCAGCTCACAAACAAACGTGCGGGTTTGGCGAAGAGGTTGATGTCCACAAACCTAACAGTTTCCATTCTCTCCAACAGGCAATCGGCAACTAACTATTTTTCCATGTACTTATAATTTATGTATATTTTTTCTGACAACAAACTAACTTTTTAAATGAATCTTTTATTTATATATATATATATTTTTTTCTCTTTGCAGATGTATTCCATCAAGGACATGCTAAAGTAAAGAACCCGTGCGGTATCACCAGATAATTTTACTTCTCTAATGTCAATATACCTTTATCTCTGACATTATTCAATATTATTCCCGTATGTTTTTTTCTAGCAATTGATTTAACCTATTATCATTCCTCAACAGATCATGGTAACAACTCGATTGCAGGTGAACCAGATCAATCCAGAACTTCAGAAATGATAAAGTATGTGTAACGAAAAATGTCGATATATATTTTTGGATACTGTAATCATTTTCCCATGTTATATATTGTTATATATATTCTAATACATAAGTTTTCACGTGCAGACCGACGCAGCTTCTTCCAGCGTATTAGGGCTATCCGCTGACCAGTCATTGGCCAAACTATCAGGGTGATCCTAGGTACGATAACCCAAACTACCAGCGTCATCCGCTTCCTGTACCTCACTGGCCGCAACCTCGACAACCGTTGCAGAGACCACCGATGCAGGCACAAGCAAGCGCGCAACAGAGTCGAGCTTATCATCTATCAGGATCGTTTTACCAAGTAGGGCATACACAACGGTTAGTGTATATTTTAATAATTATTACATCTTCACCATAGTTGTCTGAAGCGTTATGAGGGTTGTCTTCCTAGCTCATGTGATTGAATACGCTCCAGCATGATTTCCTCTTGGACGAGGAAACTAGCTATAAAGTCAAGACTTAGTACAATTCTAGACTTGTTCAGAATAATGTAATGTTTCCAAGTGATACACTCGATAAATCTTATTTATATTAAAAGTCATATTCAAGATAACTTTAAATGTTGGTAGAGTCGTTGAGACAAAATTTACAGCTTCAATGAATGCAAGATTGATCGTCATTATCGGTAAACTGATTATGTATCCAACACCTCAGCGGTATCCCACCGATGCAGACAAGCAAACAGGTTACAACATGTATCGTTTACTAATGTATAAAAGGGGGTGTGATGCAGCCCAGTCATTAGTTCTGCTTATAAGCTCGTCGACGTCACACCTTCCTCGCAAAATGAAAGTAATTCTAACCATACATTTTTATTTTAAAGTCATATTTCTGTAACTTTGATAGTCTATTTATGAATTGTTTTGTTAATCTGCAATGTAGTGTTTTATTTTTGTAGGATGAATCAAGACGATATGGTAATGGCAGATGCGCCATTGTTGGAGGATACAGGGAATGTCCCTTGCCCTAGCGCAAGTCACGCAATATCCTTAAGCCCTAGCGTAAGCGTCGCAATATCCGCGAACCCTAGCGCAAGCCCGCAATGCGATTCATGCTTCCTGTCGGAACAACGTGGAGTTCAGCCTACAGCTGCATTGGATGCGCTCATGACGCTGCCTCCTGTTGGACAGTTTGTTACTCAGTCTACTGCTCCGGAACTTCCCGGAGTTCAGGCAACTGATGATCCATTCGTCACTCCGTCTACTGATGGTTTGGCGATGTCACCTGTTGAGCCGTCTAGTGATAATCCGTTTGTTGCTCAGTCTACTGCTCCGGAACTACCCGGAGTTCAGCCAACTGTTGCGTCCTTGATAACGTCTCCTGTTGAACCATCTACTGATGATTCACGTGAGGTTATATTTCACCCACCAACCTCTGAAAGTATATTGGACCGCCATTTCGTAACATCGACATTTATCCCAATCACTGAACACGTCAACATATCATCCATGATAATATCAGGACGCAGGGAACTTGTGAAGCACATTGAATCTAAATTAGGAACATTACAAAGACTCCAATGCACCGCGAGGGTTATAATGGGGAAAACCATGGAGGATGCATCTATAGATGAGAAGGACTGGATTTTAAACACAAAAGCGGTCCAGCTGACAAAAACAGTGGATTTAAGTGAATTGATTGAGGATCTCGGGGTAGATTTACAAAATAAATTAGAAATACAGGAGCTAGAAGTTAGTGGCTGGAGCATTAATACAGTAACCGCTGTTGACCTTAAATTCTACAAGACAGGGGCTAATTGAACAAGAAGGCTGGGTAGTTATGTTCCTTAGCCCAAAAATTGTCAAGGCAGGCACCATATAGTCAATATCAGAACAACAAACAATAATTGTGTATTGACAAGCATGATTGCCCATTTCCATTTACCTAACAATACAAACCTCTCTCAAAAAATACGTGAATCAGAGTTAACTTACCTCCCGTTCAGAAACGCATATTTCACCTTCCCAAATCTTCCCATGAACACACCTGTGTCTTTTGAAGATTCGCCAAGTATAGGATGAGGTTGTGATGTCAACATTAGACTACATCAGCTCACTAAAGAGAAAGAAGGTTATGAGCTGGTTAGTGTATACAGAGACAGTTTAGATGCCAGTGAGGAGCGCACGATCAATCTAGTGCAAATCTTAGATGCTAATCATGTCGCACTCATATCATGCTTCACAACATTTATGCGTACATTCAGAAATAATTGGTTGGAAAACACCTTTTTTTGTTCCTTTTGTATGCAAGGCATGCTCGAAAGCAAAAAAATGGTCACGTAAAATTATGTTCGTCCACTACAGGCTTGCAGAACATCGGTATGACTGAAGAAGGCGAAATGTACAAATTCTCAGCCATGCATGCAACAATGAAACCCCCTGTTGTATGTTATTTTGACTGTGAATCTGTGCTGGAGCCCAGCCAAAAGGGAAAACATGTAGTCAACATACACAAGTTGTGCATGTATAGCTATACTCTTGTGGATAAAGACGGGAAAATTGTAAAGCACAAAGTAGTCGATTCGACTACAGTTCCCCTTGAGGAGATGGAAACACATCTTGTTAAGAATATGTTGCTGGATTATAATGAATACATGTCAACCCCACCATTGTGTCCCATCCCCGTCCTCACCCAACAAGACGTGAAAAAATATTGCGAAAGCAAAACATGTGAATCCTGCGGAGACGCTTTTGAAGAAAATGGAAAAATATGAGTACGTCATCATAACCATTACGTCGAGGGCGTCATCGGCCCCAATAAAGAAGTAATAACAGGACACTACATTAGGGCTCTTTGTTGTAACATTTGAATAACGGAGAAACTCAGGTTCATGACATGTATTGCTCACAATGCATCGGCCTATGACATGCACTTAATACTGAGAGGATTGGACGGTAAAAACTTTTCCGAAATAAATGTTTTGCTAAAACAATCAGATGAAATGTTCAGCATCTATGTCTCCTTGAACGATGCCACGAGCAAGTACGGTGTCAAGTTCATCGACTCGTTCTCATTCCTCAACTCAAGTTTAGACAGTCTTGCCAAAAATCTTGAAGATAGTGGGCATGACATGTCACTCCTCAAATTCCATCTCACAAGTCTCGGTTACAGTGACAAGGTTCTAGACCTCGCCACTCGAAAAGGACATTTCTGCTACGAAGCCATCACATCGGATACTGTGCTGGACCAAAACTGACATCTCATCGCAGCAAGCCTTCTACAGTCAACTTCGAGGCAAATGAATATCGGACTCTGGTTATGCTGAAGTGATCAAAATGTGGGAGGCAGCAAACTGTAAGACATTGCGTGACAACATGATCATATACCTACTCATCGACACGCTGCTGCTGGCCGAAGTGTTCCAAAAGTTTAGGGAGACAATGACACGCGACTATACCCTGGACCCCGTCCATTTTGTGAGCGTCTCTGGCTTTGCAATGCAAGCCGCCATCTACGAAGGACAGATGAAACTGGCTCTGGTCAAAGATATCGATCCCCTGAACTTGATTGTCAAAAACACACAAGGCAGATTCGTGACGTTAACGAAAGGTCTTACCAAGATAAATAATCCCTGATGCAAAGACTATGACCCTACATTACCAGTGTCTTCGGCAGCAATATGGGACTTTAACAGTCTTTATGGTGGATGCTTGAGCGAACCCCTCATCATTGGCGTGATCCACGAGCTCACACCGGAAGAAATTCAAGCATTCGACTTGGTAAACACAGACTGTTCTGGCGAGTATACGTGCATTGTCTGAGTGGATGCCCAAGTCAGCGATGAATTTGCAAGAAAAACAGATGAGCTGCCACTCCTGCTACATCACAAAGAGATTACCTTGGACGATGTTTCGCCCATCACAAAAAATCTCTTGACTGGCTCAGAACATCGCAGAAACACAAAACGAGCAGATCGTAAGCTTGTTGCTAGCTATCTACCTCAAACTGACTACCTCGTGGCCCTTGAACTTCTCCAAGTACTTCTAAGGCAAGGACTGGAAGTCACCAAGGTTCATCGAATTTTTCGCAACAAGCAGGAACCGGTCTTCAAAACCTTCATCATGAAAAATATCCAGAAACGTCAGGAGTCTACGAACTCTTTTGAGAAGTCTCTTTTCAAACTGCTCACGAATAGTATATACGGTAAGCTGTTGTTAAACCCACTCAACAGATGTCTAGAGGCAAAGGTCGTGTGCACCCCCAACGAGTTCCGAAAACACGCTGCAAACCCGCTCCTGAAAAACTGCTACGCAATCGGCCCCGAAACGGTCATCATGATCCTCGAACAAAAAAATATCCGAATGGTTCATCCACTCCAAGTTGGATTTTTCGTGCTTAAAAAAGCAAAAGCAAAAGTCTAAAGCTTCTTCTATGACACACTGAAGCCACGCTACGGTGACAACGTCTCGCTTATCTACTAGGACACTGACTCGTTGCTGATCCAGTTCAAAGGCGTTGCCGACATTGAAGCGGAATTGCGCCAAGCTCCCCTAGCTGAATATATTGGACTTCTTCAACTATCCCAAAAATCATCCCTTGTTCGATGAATCCAAGAAAGCACAGCTATGACTACTGCAAAGTGATGCAGCTGATGACAACCCGAATGAAATCATCTGCTTACAACCAAAGTGTTACAGCATGTTGCTTGAGTCCGACACAACAAAATCGGCTGCTAAAGGTGTCAATTACCAGACACAAGCCTAAATCAAGCATGAACAATACAGGGACATTCAAAACCAGAAAACCTACTCTCACTATGAGACAATACGAAACATTTGTGGGCAAGCATGCCAACTGTAAACTGTACGCACTATCAAAAACTGCCTCAGAAAATTTGAGAATAAGCGCTACTATCTCGACGCATGCACAACTCTTGCCTACGGGCATCCGGACATTCCTAAAAAATCCATTGAAAATAAATCTACCGTCACTAAAAAGAGGAAGCGATGTGCTTGTCCAATGAAATCGATGAAGAAATGGATTTAACATGGAAGAGACGCAAGCCGGGTGAGACCGTCTTTGGCGATTACATTCGCGATGAAAGCACCTCCCCGTCTTCAGGATTTATCCTCTAAATGTTCATAAAATGTAAATAAAATACAAATATATAAAGTTTTTGATTGTCCTAGTAATAAGAGTATATACTGATGTCTGCAAGCGGTTTGTTGTCAATATGACGTAGGACCTAGAGCAGGATGCAGGAACCGGAGGACTTTTTTGTCTGTCTCATCGCTAGGCAGTAGTCATATTTATCAAAACAATACGTCATCAAGTTTTATAAACAGTATTTATCCAGCTATTCAGCTACGGGGAGAGTGGAGTGTAGGATTTGTAGAAGTATTCTATAATGATTGGTTCAAGATAAAAAAGCATGATATATAATATAACATTGTAATCTACATAGACTATTTGAATTTTGAAAATGAACGAATCGAGCGTGAAACAGCTTTGTTTATTCCTAGCGAGAATATCTCAGGCAATACATTGGAAGATTACATCTCCGAGCTAGAAATCAAGATAAGAAAAAGTCTGTAAAGAAAACAAATCGTTAGATATGAATGAAAATTGTTTGAGTATGATAAGGCCACGCGACGCATAAAATTCAATACCTTTATTCTACAAAACATGTCGTAACACAAATGTACTGAAGCTATGGTGAATTGGTACTTTGTCGCAAAAAGATCGGCTAATTTAATGAGTGGAGCGATATGTAAATATAATGTCGGTAAAGGTGACGTAAGCGAAAAAAAATCCTTTTGAACGATAATGTACGGTACATGAACGATTACTCCGATATAATTTCACCCAGTTTTATGGGCGACAAGCAAGTAAATATTCTTGATGTTATTCCTTATAATAATTCTTATTCATTTACATTCGCGCATGTCAAATATGAAAAATTACAGCGTAGTCATCATATTGATTCAATTTCCATCGATCTACGAGATGGTGTTGGCGGTAACATCCCGTTCAAGGATTGTGGATTTAGCCTATGCGTATTGCATTTTAAAAGAAGCTAGAGACTTATATAGATAACACTGGATATAAAAAGGTCATTTGTTATCAAGCAATCATGAGGGTGGTATGTGCATATCCGTCGTACAAACAATACGAAATTTATTCGCGAAACATGACAAAATACACGGTGGAAGTTTACATGATATTGAGAGATTCACAAGTTCGAAATCGTACCAGAGGGGTAGCGGTTTCTTCTCAACCATAGCCAGTCTTGTAAGACGCACATTGCCTTTTCTACGAATAATATTACTGCCTGCAGCATCCGATATGGCTCGAAACATAGCACACGATTACTCGGAGCAGAAACATATGCGACAATCAACAGAGGAGCATGGGGTTGCTACACTCAAGAATGTTATAAAGAAAGCCATGGTTGGAGGTAAGATCACACGAAAAGTAACGAAAAATCGTAAATCGAAGAAGAATCACGGAGGAAAGATGGAGACGTGTCGTCCATTGTTTAATTACTAATAAATACCAGTGTTTATGTACCAATAACGTTAGTTTCGTGTGAAGTTCTATACCGATAACATGCTTGGTGGATCATCTCTCAAGATGACAGGACTAGAAGCCCCTACGGAAAACTATGAAATGGGAGTGATTGATATGTTCCCCTGCACCAATAAGAAATATTTAATTGAATCAAGTATCGAGTCGAAATTTGAAAGAAACTATCTTAGTACAAACAGTATGGCAGAATTGCCGATTCCTTTATAGAATTTCACATTCCAGGATCGGATAATGAAATGGTTGACTTGAGCTCGTTAACTGCAGAAGTGAAATCCGTGTTAGGAATGCAGATGGAAGCGCATTGGTAGCCGCTGTAAATGTTACACTCGTTGACGGATTCTTTCATCGTATGTTCCAAAGTCACTCTCTATTCCTAAATGGTGTTCAGTGTGAAGGAAACAGTTATACAGGACTACTAAATAATCTCAACGCCTATACATCCATGAAGAGCTCCGATCTAAATAATAAAGGGTTGAATGTGATATATATATATATCACTGCAAACATCCATTCCAGATACCATCGTCGCGGTGAATTTTACTAATCAAAACGAAAATGAGAGCTGGATTCAAGAAAATGTACGTCATGGTATACATATGATGGGACCACTAAACTTTGACGTATCCGGTAGCAATAGTTATCTATTGGATAAAGTCAGCGTAAATATACGTTTGGAGCTGGCAAGACCTGGTAGCGTTCTTCTAACACATGATAATGAACAATACATCTATTTTGTTGATTCGTGCAAATTATGGTGTAAAAAAGTTGTACCATAACCTACAGCTTTGCTTGCTCTTAATAAAGCGCTCACAAAAAACAATGACATAATTGAATACATGTTCGATCGACCTATTGTCAAAACAATCGTGTTTCCTACCGGTCAAAACTCAATCTCCTTTGATTCCCCTGACAACGGGGTTGTCCAAATAAATTATCCCTGTTTCTCATCGATCGAGCTGCCCACAACGGAGCATATGTTCGCAATCCAAATTACTTCCAGCATAATGATATCACAAACGGTATTGTTGATGTAAACGGAAACTGCGTTACCAACATTAGATCCCATACCAAAGGGTTTGATGGCCCAAGCATACCATCAAACCCTTTCCCCTCTAGAGAGGCGCAACAGCGCTCATCTCATCACAAGACAAAATTTCCCTGCATGAAGAAGTATATTTGTTATAGATACAAGACCCACTGACTCCGAAGATGTCATTAACCTAGAAAAACGAGCAAACATACGTATAACAGTGAACTGTGAAAATCCACCCACTGCGAATAAGATCTTGTTCCTGGTAGGTTATACACTCGGTATCATCCAAATAAATTCGACAAGGAGGGTATTTCCCAACTATCTACAGTAATCATGGATTATAATCAAATTGTCCTAATATCCAGGAGCGATCCAATCATGAAACGTGCCAATATAGGATGTTTTGCGGAAAACAAAATGCCCATGCAACAAATGAACTTGTACATGATTGTTAACAGCGAAAGCGATTCTAATAAAATGGAACATTGGAACCTAATATTCAAAAACGAACACAAACACTACTTTTTTGATTCTTTTGGGTTCGATCCAAAAATATATGGAGGAAATATAGCATCGTATTATAATATCCATGCAAAAATACAACTTGTAATATAGAAATCAATTCAAAGTGATCTATCGTTGGTCTGTGTAGTTTACTGCATCTACTATGCCCTATTATCTTCGTCAAAATGTATCAGGTTAACAGATAATCGAGCGGTTCTCCAATAGCGAACGACGTAAAAATGCTATCAAGGTTGAAAAATTCATCATGTTCGGGTCTGGAAATCAACAATCGTGCAAGAAGAATTTGTGTGAAGTCTCAACTTTTAAAACAACTTGTAAATTATTATGTAATTGTAATTATCAATAAAAACTATCCTATAAATGTATGTTTATCATTACACCCGAAAAACATCAAGAGGACACAGCTTTGAAAATGCAATATGACATGCAACGAAGCTGTAATACCCCTGAAGCATTGAAATTGCTAATACCCTTATGTAAATAAATAACCTGTTAACATGTAAAAGATTCCGTC
>SDVV010015402.1:0-14538 GCA_016164225.1 Gammarus roeselii | reverse complement strand
TCGATGTCATAAACATGTAACAGTAATTAAAAAATTAGCGTCCATGAAAAGCTCGCTGAAGACTAAATACAAAGTTTTGGTTACAAGGATAGGATTGCAAGTGTTGCATACACTTCTCCCAAAGGTCGACGTTTATCTTGAATGTGTACTAAGGGCGTTAGTCTAGAACATCAATAGATTAGAAGAAAAAAAAACACCCAGATGATAAATCCTATACCGATATGACGAGTTGACAGCTTCAGGTGAGGAAAAAATATTCGTCATTGATTAAGAACCCACAGACTGTCACTGGTACCAAGGATCAAGATAACACAAGAGAGCTAGGTCGGAGTCATTAATTTTTCTTTCGCGAAGATGTTCACATCGAATTTTTGGTGTGAAAAGGTTATGATTTCGTAAAATGATATCCCATGTATATATATGTATATATAATTATGTCAAAATCTATTTTCAATAAAAATAATTTATCTAATAAATCTTTGTTTGCAATATCCTAAATTCAACTCGATTGAACTAGCATTGAAATGCACTAAAACGCCTCTTGCCTTACGTTGAAAATGTGATAGATATTAAGCTAATTGAAGTTGTACACAGCTCCCTCAGCAATCGTAGCCAAACCATAAATGCTCTAGGACCCCTCCATCCAGTAAATTGTCTTCTGAATGTTAAAGTATACATTTTGCAAGGGATCAATAACGAAAATTCCATAAAGATGCATAATGGACATGCACTTCTTAGACATGCATTCCTCCAAAATATCTGACAATTAACTCTGAGTTCCTGAGAATAACGTTTTTTTTACTATGATACCATTCAAATCTATAACAAATTTCTAGACTTATCTGATGCTATGTCTCTAGCAGAACAAAAAAAAAACTCCAAGCCCAATGTGTCATAACAATGAAGTCTACAGTGCTTTACTAGGTCACTTCTCAGCAAACTACCACTGATAAATAACAAATTTCAAAGGAAACATTCAGTCACGTATAATATTTCAGACATATCTTGCATCTGATTCACCCATCGTCTCTGAACAACATCAAGCAAAGTCACATCCTGGATATAACCAATAATGAACCTGACATGAGTCTCCAGTTTAAAGGTTAACCCCGATATTGACACTACAAAAAATGCGGTAATCGTCTCTGTCTGAATACATGGACTTCTCCAAGAACCCTAACAAAAAAAAAAAATTGTACGATGAAACAAATAAATGACTGCTGGGACTGATGAAAATGCGAAACGACCAACGAATACCCGAGTGAGATCATTTGCTTGCAACCAACGTGTTACAGTATGTTGCTTGCATGTCCGAGGTCTCAGACAAGCAGCTAAGGGTAGCAAAACAGTAAATACTCATGTGAAATAATACCGTTACACAAATACGAAGATAATTAGGATTACCGTCGTATCGAAAACCCACAGAAATACTAAAACCCGAGAACACTTGTGCGTGAAAAAATATGAAAGCACGTCAACATGAACATGTTGTAACCTGTAAATGTTCATAGCCTATATTCAACATCAAGCTGGGATTTAGCATCTCACCGCTAAAAACTCCACCAAACAATCTCCGAAAAATGAGACAAATATAACATAACTAGCTATACTCTCCTAATATATACCCATAGTTCTTGCATAACCACATCGATTATCCTAAAAATCAGGTTTGAGCAGTAAAAGTTTCTATTCAAAAGATTCATTCAATAACAAACATAGTAATATGTATCACGCCGTGCGAAATATTCCAATACAATCATATATAGCGTTGACAAGACCCAATAACCTACATCTATATAATCCGTACGTAAGCAATCGTAAATAAACGCCACAAGATACCGAAAGGAATCTGAAAGATATCGTAAGAAAAACAATTTTCCAAGAGCACCATTTATCTCGAGATAAGATCTTTGTGTGACCACACCTCAAGAGATAAAATCGCTAATTACCATTTGCGGTTTGGACACCACCTGACTCCGGTCAACCCCTCCCTTCTTCCCCACCCGTCACGGGCAGTCTCTATGTACTGTAAGTAACTCACATGAACAGAATAGAAGAAAATAAACATATAACTACATTGTCCGAGATATACAGCGAGTAAGTCAGACACGTTAACAAAAAAACAGACATCCTAACAAATACATCGGCCGACTCACAAAAAACTTGCGTTCATGGTATCTCCATGTATCATCAGTAACTAACTTAACCACAAGATCAATTTGTTTTAACATAAAACTACAATGTCCGAGATATACAGCGACTAAGTCAGATACACTAACAAATAATATACATCCTAACAAATACATCGGCCGACTCATAAAAAACATGCGTTCCTGGTATCTCCATGTATCATCAGTAACTAACTTGACCACAAGATCAATTTGTCTTAACATAAAACTACAATGTTCGAGATATACAGCGACTAAGTCGGAGACATTAACAAACAACATACATCCTAACCAATACATTAGATAAAAGGTTCAAAGATCTAGTCACCCTATATCTATTTCATTCACAAAGCATACATGGAGTCACTAAATATCGCCAATCTAATTCCGTCACAAAGCATATAAGTAGTCACTAATTAAGACCGATCTAATACCTTATTCCTTCAATAGCCCGTTTAGGTATCCCTAATTGAGACCCATCTCATTCCTTCACAAATCATTTATGGAGTCACTAATTAAGACCCATCTAATTACTTCACAAAGCATATACGTAGTCACTAATTAAGACCGATCTAATTCCGTCACAAAGCATACATGGAGTCACTATTTATAGCCTATCTAATTCCTTCACATCCGCGTCTTTTCACCCCTAATTATGGCCCATCTAATTCCTTCACATCCGCGTCTTGGCACCCCTAATTATGGCCTATCTAATTCCTTCACATCCGCGTTTTGGCACCCCTAATTATCGCCTATCTAATTCATTCACATCCGCGTCTTGGCACCCCTAATTATGGCCTATCTAATTCCTTCACCTTTGCGTCTTGCACCACCTAATTATGGCCGATCTAATTCCTTCACATTTGCGCTTTGCACCCTGTATCAGGTCCCGCGACCTGACTCCGGTCACCCCCTTCCCACACCGCTAGTTATGCCCTATCTAATTCCTTCACATTTGTGTCTTGCACCCTGTATCAGGTCCCGCGGCCTGACTCCGGTCAACCCCTCCCCCACCGTTAAATATGCCCTATCTTATTCCTTCACAGGGCACGTTTGGACTATATACCTACTACTGATATAAATATACATAAATACAAAACATCTCCAATCAAGTCGTAAGCTCAGGGGCCCGAAAACTCCCTGTAGGCACGTGAGTTGTGTGCGGTGCCCTTCGTTCGCCTAAACCCTAATCTAAATACGTTTAGTATCATTAATATGAGGCTAATTACCCCAAATCTAAACTCCGATCTATACTCCGTCACCGTTTCGGCTCCGTACCGTCTGCCAGCATTACGCCAACGATAAAAATACATCGCCTTGGATCGCGATACGAGACCACCACCACCCCTGCGATCCTTAAGAGAACCCCCCACCTATCTGTGTTTCGTTTGTGATCTGAAAAAGCCGCCTTAACCTGTGAACTACGTGTGGCACGTGAATTTATTTGCCCAACAAGTATTTGTGAGAATGTCAACGACTTCGGAGAAAGGGTCGTTTTGTCCATAGCAGCCCATAGAAAATGTTGATTGTGTGGTCAAAAGTTGATATTTCATTCAGTGAATTCATTTGTGATCCGAAAAAGCCGCCCTGATTTGTGAAATATGTGTGGCACGTGGATTTATTTGCCCAAACTATACCTTCACTGCTGGCTCTACTGTGAACTTCAGGAACGATTCCTGGGGGAAGATTCTTGATTGGATGTTGTGTGTGCTGGAGTCTAGATTTTGAAATAGGTGAGGTGTTCTGGTGACCTTCGTCCCTAAACTGGGGTCCTATGTCATTCCTGAACTCTGAACCTTCGTCCCTGAACTCTGAGGTTTGTGAACATGCTCATAGAATAAGAGTAGCGAACGAACTGTCGTGTGGAAGGAAGCAAGAGTCTATGGGGGGTTACCAACACGAATGCTTTCAACTGAGGCAATGCTAGGTGGGTAGGTATGCTGTAGTGTGTATGTATATATTTATACCTTTTGTATGCTTTTTGTGCCTTGCCCTCTGAATTATTCGTCTCGTTGGGTAACTGCCCATTCTAAATTCACAAGGTCTACCACCCTGATTGGTAAGTGAGGTAGGAGTGACCGGAATGGCTTCTCTTTTTATGTATAATAACTGTGATGCCCATTACGCTTCTAGCGAGAGGTATACCTACGGTCGGGTTGATATAAGGTAACTTTGCCGACTACTGGAAACCAGTTCGGAAAATGGAGTTATGAAGACTGCTAAATAACCACGGCTCGGGAGGTGTAACGCGTAAACTCGTCCGAACGGAACAAAGACGACACGCTAACATGCTTATAGTACTTCACTGGGAAAGTGCAGATATATCTGCGGACAGGTGGAGTTATTATTAGCATGTAATGGATAGGATGTGAGGAGTCGTGGATGTCAGCGTAGTAGTGTCTGCCCTTCATATCAATATGATCGTGTAAATGATAAAACAAGCATTTCGTTGTGCATGTTTAATATTTGAATAGCTTGTGTATTACATGTTGCAATGCGTAACGCGGCGTTTTGCGTAGTTCAGATTATCAAGACGTGCTTCGACGAGGTGGAGCCCAAAAAGTGTGCAAATGAGCAAGTATGATCCCGATGTATTGCTTAAATGATGTTCCCTTCGAAATACCCGAATGCGGTGTGTTAATGAGCGGAGGTTAATAAACTGTCCCCCGATTTTGATGTTAATGGTGTTACCAAATTGCTATACCTTTGTAAAGTGTTACTCTTGGGATCGTTGGAAAATCAGAGTAAGGTATGCATGAGTAAACGTGGTTACTTGAGTCGTTCGTCAACCCGCTACGTTTTATTGCCGCGGAAAAGAATGAGCCTCATCCAATCCGGAAAAAGCAACCAGATTAAGATTCTTGCTCTTTATAGTATTGAAGATCTCTACATCTTACTCATGGTTTGCAAATCAACAACAGGTTACCTATTACAGAAAGAGGGCTAGCCGACGGCAAAGCGCATCTCACACTCCTCTCATACCTTCACACTCAAACAACTTAGCTCTTTTTCGCTAAAGGGTCCGGCCGGGAGACAACGCAACACACCCTCCGGGTCATGAGTGCGGTCCGAGGTCAGGGTCGGCAGCAGGGCCCGACAGTATGACTGGTTTATCCCTGCCGCGTCATGATGACCGGGCCCCCTCGCCCAAGACCATCCGGTCTTTCAGCGAAATGCCAAGGGCGGGAAAGCTCATCAGGACACCGTCAAAAATCATCCATTTACAATCATTCTCCACTCACGCCTATTTATTGCACGCTCTCTCGCTACCTTAACACGCAAGTATCTCCTTCCTAACGCCTGCTACACATCATTCATCCACCCCAACTTCGTTCTCCCTCTAGGCCTACGTCCACTCGCCTCTGCATTCAACACTCTTCTCACCAATCTCCCTCCATCCATCCTCATCATGCGCCCGAACCATCTCAGCAAACGCGAATCAACTCTGTCCTCTAACTTAACTATTGCTCTACTTATATTCGAGCAAAGCCAGCTTACACCTTTTTCCATCAACTTCCTTTCTTTTCCATTTCCTATACACACCAGCAGAAATTATGACTCAAAATGCTCCTGTCAGCACACTACAACACCTAATTGAATCTAATCATGAAGCTGTTCTAATATTGAGATCAGATAATATATTATATATAATGCAAGACATGACTCGTGTCGACAATGACCTTGCAGGCGAGCGAAAAGTGAGGAGAAGTAAAGGTGGACGATGGATAGATAGTAGTAGGATAAAGAATATCATCGGTTAAATAATTTGGAATGTCAAATGGGTAGGGAAAGGACCGTTGTCAACTAGTGGGGTGAGGAAATGTTCGGCGAGCACGCATACCGTGAAAGGTTCAAGTTTGGAAAATGATTTGGTGGGCCACTTGGAGGAAATTATTTGGGAACATTTCTTCCATAAAGAACATTTCAAAGTTCTACACGCCATGGAAGTCAAACTGCAAACGTAGTTGGTATAGATGGCACTTATGGGATGGTAGGAGAGAAGCACCCGCCCTTCAGTTACACTGTATGTAACTGAATGATCAGTGATTTATAGCTTTGAGCACACGTTGGAGAGCGTTGCGTCTACAGCGTTGTGATCAGAAAACCACAATGAGGGCACCGTTGCCGAATTAATTTAATAGTCACTTCTCAGAATTACGTCATGAAGAAAACTCTGTCATCGTTGTCATAAAACTCTGCCCAATGTTAACACAATTCAACATAAAACAAGCAAAAGATCCGTTCGTTTCAATATTAGATTAGTTGGTACGTTGATGCCTGTGCTATAATGTGATACTCCTAGATGTATGAAAAAACTGATGATTTTTTTCTTACATCTAGCAGAAACTAAACTAAAAATATACTTAAACGATCATAGAAATTCCTACTTTCATTTTCTCATTACAGTAAGGTTTTGTTTCTATAAGAGGACGAGATATGTTGTACGTATTTCTATAAGAATGAGATATGTTGTATGTGTTTAATTTACCAAATAAATGTCATACTAGTTGGTAACAAATTTAGCTCTTTGAATTTTTTTTTAATGTCATAGTTGAGTCGCAGCATGAATGAAAATGACCAGTCAAGTTAAAATTAGTCCTATTCATTCAAAAATATTTCTTACTAGATGCCTATTAGTATTCTGTTGTTCCACAACGTATTCTGTAAATGAAGAATACACATTTAGTCAAGGTTACTATTAAAACTCATTTGTAGTTGGCTCATAAACAGAATTCAGAGCATTAGCATATGTAAAACGTTTTCAAGCACGTCTAATGAAACGTTTGTTGGAAAAAAAATTGACTTGAAAATTTACAAGTGATTTCAAACTGAACAATTGTTACGGTGCACATCAAACTCTCGAATGACAAAGACTAACATGAGAAGTAAACTCTATTACGATGTTCATGAATTTACTACATGAGTCTCATCAACAGCTACGATTTGGCTTATTTAAACTATACTCGCCTGGCTGTCGGCCATGTTTAGTACTATCGAAAAAGCATTTGACAGTGGTTAACTTTCAACGAAGCAAACAATATTTTTTTCTTCTCACATTTTAAATAAATGCATTATTAACACGGTACTTTATAGCATACATTTTATGGTTATTAGGTTTGATTAAAGGCATTTATTTTTTCAAGAGCTAAATGAATTTGTATAGTTAACGTGTTTTGTTTTCCTGCTGTGCCCTCAACTTCGACCATAATAATACGTTTCCGGTAATATTTTTTAATTAATGTCCAAATGACGTAGGCGAATTCTAGCAACGAACTGTTTGGATCAGGCAAATCCATCTGGATATATACATCCAGGTGATGAAAAAATCAATTAAACAAAATATCTGCCCTCAATTATGTTCTCATTCGAATAAAATACAATATTTTCATCTGCGATAATGTGTTAAAGATATGACTAGAAAAAAGTCCACGGATTCCTTATTCTGGCCTCGACGATTGGACGATTAGACTCTTGAAGAATTCTTAAGGGCAGACTTGATTTAGCGCCAACTCGCTCTAAAACACCATTTCTGCACACTCTCTTCAACGCGTAATTGGTTAACGTGGAATAACAATTGCAAGTGATGATCACAAATAAGGCCCTAACCCAACATTTTCCAGGGGGTGGGAGGCAGTTCTGGTCAAATTGAAAGATTAACAATAGTCAGTTCCGGAATCACTTTTACATTTAGCATCCCATGAGGGGGGAGGGATGTAAATAGTCATATACTTAATGCCTCGTCAGTAACTTGTTGCACAGAAAAAGAAGAAGTATACTGATATGCTATGGTAAATGAGTCATTTGAAATCAATCCTTTAACAGAAACTCATTATTTACAGCTGGTGACGTGGGAATCAATTGGTATTCGGTAATATTAGCGGATTCAAATATGATCTTTCTCCCACACACAAAAGCACATTTCTTCTTTAGTTGGTCATCCAAATGATTTTCTTCTGTGTTCGTTTTCCGTGGTGAAATTCGTGCGAGAGAGCACGAGAGCGAGAGAGCGAGTGTGTTGTCTTTCGTGCAATTCTAATGGTGTCGTTGCGTTTAAGATAACTGGAAACTTCTTAGCTGCACTCTTTGTTATAACGTAAATATACATGAATTATTGACCAATGTATGATAATTGATGACTTGATTCTAATTGCATGTCACGAGGTCAAATTTGAGTCCCATTTTGCGCAATATAGTGTAAAAATTATAGACTCTGAGACGGAGTTGAACGCAGCATTCTGGAGGGCAACTTGTGCGAGTTTACCTTGTCAACGATCATGGGTTTCGGGAGTCGGTAGCACCTTTCACAAGTGCTTGTCTGGTTTTCCCTATCATTTGCTCAGAATCGCTAAATCCTCGAGGTTATGCGACTTTGCTTCTGAGCCCTTCAATTAATCGTGAAAATATCAACGATTTCGGAAAGGGTATTGTCTTGCCCATATTTTGTGATCTGAAAAGCCGCCTTAACTTGTGAAATACGTGTGGCACGTGGAATTATTTGTTCAACGTGTGTTTGTGAAAAAGTCAACGACTTCGGAAAGGGGTCGTCTTGCCCCTAGCAGCCCATAAAATTGATGATTGGGTGGACAAAAGTTGATAATTCATTCATTTAATTCATTTGTGATCTGAAAATGCCGCCTAAACTAGTATAATACGTGTGGCACGTGGATTTATTTGCCCAAAAAGTTTTGTGAGAATGTCAACGACTTCGGAAAGGGTCGTCTTGCCCATAGCAGCACATAGAAATGATGAGTGGGTGGCCAAAAGTTGATACATTCAGTGAATTATTTTGTGATCTGAAAAAGCCGCCTTAAGTCTTACCCTATCGAACTGTGTCATTGGTTTGTCTGTAGCACGTGTGGGTGGCCCACTGTAACCGTTTCCGCAGAAGCAAGGGAACTCCAGATTCGCTCAATCTAAAATCTCCCTTCTCCTCACTCTCTCCAATCGATGACAGGGACATTTCCTGATTTTGGGCGGCGAGCTCGAAGGTGGCCGAATGTGTTTACGTCACTACTGTTAACCACATCAATTGGTAATCTGTTCCAAATTTTTGGCACTTGATTGGAGAGAAGTTATCGGCCACTGACATTCTAAATGGTTTTAGCTGCCGTTTCTGTCCATTATTTTTGTTCCTTGGGTTATCATCTCGGTCAAAGAGGTCCTCAGGGCTAGCTCTAGTAAATCCGTTTAGGTATTTATTTTTTGCTCGGTGCTGTTCCGAAATTAATTTTTTGGCTCGGTGCTGAATACGTTCTATCTTGTTAAAATCCCCTCATAGGTAAGGGGATCAAAATTGACGAATAAAGTAAATGACGAAAGCACGATGTCCCTGGACTTTTAGTGGAAATTTCTGAATTTAAAGCCAAGGAGTCTATTGCCTTTCTTGAAGCTGGCTTCCACTTGGTTTTTCCACTTGAAATCTTTGTTGATTAATATTCCAAGGTCTCGTTGCTGGTCTACTTCAGTCATATGCTGGTCTGCCATTACGGAAGCAGAATTTATCTCGATTTTGTGATCCAATGTGCATACCTGTGCATTTTTCAATATAAAAGTTAATTCCCCATTTTATCCGACCAGTCCACTAGTTTAGTAAGATCCCTTTGAATAGTTCTGCGATCATGCTCAAAGTCCGCTTTGTGGCAGAGCTTAGTGTGACTTCAATTAATTCCACTTTCAATGTATTAATGTCACAGGTGAACTTTGCTCTAATTTGCTAGATGAAAGGACACGTATAGTTGCGGTAATGGCAGTATAAGTCACAGAGTTGAACATCGAATAGTTATTTGTATTCAAAGTCACTGTGTTATACCTCATTGTAGAAGTATTCGTTACTTTTCGATGCAATAGTGACATTTGTATGTCAATGTAAATGAACTAACAATACTCAATTGGAACATTAAGGTAATAGATTTGTGATTTTCTTGTTTGATTAAACCATTCATGCAATTGGATTATACGTACTTATGTATATACATAAGGTTGTTTCTTATGGTACGTCGGAGGAAAGAATTGTGTTTATGCACAAACGAAGCACTTGAAATCTCATGGCAGGGATGTTGGAATCAAACGCGAAAATTACACTCTTATTAGCACGATGGAATGCAGTGCGAAGTATTGTATGTTCACTCGCGATAGAATGTCATTGACGTGTGGTAATGGTTGTAATAGCTACGAGTAGTACATTGTAAAAAATGAACCATTTATCACTACATAGTGGTTTTCCCCTTGGTAAAGTATTTGTTGATTTTGCTCTGAACATTTGACGTTTATTTATGAAATGATGATGATAGAAAAAAATCATTATTCATGTACTGACCCCTGATCACAGACCACTTTATTCAATGGTACGGCAAGTTATGATTCATTTCATGAAGTGGAGGAATAATTATTTAGCATGGAAGGTAATGCCAATTCCCAATGTCAAGTAAAATGGAAACTAGATGTGCAGCAGCATATAATTTTTCAATTATACAACAACTCGACAATACTTTGTTTGCTGAGGAATTTAGCATGAAGCTATATTATGAGCTCTAAATATAGCGCTCAAATCAAAACTCTTAAACCTTGCAACAAACAAATCTCTATTTCCCTTCCTAAATAATTGTTCTGAGCGGGCGGTCCCGCAAGGTGTTTCATTTTGTAACACCCGCATCAATAGCGACGGGTAATTATTTTATTAAATTTGTTACCTCGAAATTTGTTTTACCTCTTCAGAAGATGTATGAAGTTATTCACAGCCGTGATTCATTTTGAGGCAACTCTAGTGACTGCAAAGGGCGACCAATACGATGCAATAAAATAAAAGAATAGGTTCGAGACAGAGATCCGTTCCTTAGTTCAGAAGATTATTTGCATATGTGCGCATTGGAAACTGAGAACACGAATATGGGTAGCGAGATTGAGTGAAATAGCATCGAAATAGCATACATACACACGAAGAGAGTCAGGAGCGTTACAATGTATCAAGTGTGAATAAATATACTTTTCATACATGCGGCAAGTCCTCGATTCGTCTAAATATACTATTTTAAACTGTATTGTTTATTCCACCTGTTGGATGTGCATATAATGTTTCGCTTTATATATTCCACATACGCATAACGTACCAAAGTTTAAATGAAATCGGATACGAGCGCTCTCTCTATCAAGGTCCCTAAACAAGTTGGAGAAGCAATGTGAAATACATGGATGTTATCTGATTTGAAGTCGAGAGTCAGCATAGTATGGGGCTACTCGGAATCTTGAGGAACATCAACAAAACTGACTAGATGATGAAACAACATTGAACATTGACGATTGTGATTAGCAGAGGATGTGATTTGAACACTGCTTAAAATCAAAAATATTGAGATTATTTATCGTAATGATTCATTGTGCAACGTCAATGTTCATAATCGTATAGAAGTAGCAACGATGTGTGATTAACATATTTTTTCTTTTAAGTATCTATGTCGTAATAAATAAGGATTGCAGGTTATTGCCAACCATTTGACGGTGAATCTTCAATTTTCTGGCATATGACTGGTTACGTCTTCGACTACGGAACAATCTAGATCGTCTACTATTGGTTCAGCTCTGTCTACACCTCCTTCCGTTGAACCAGCATTGGAAGCTGGACCGTCTACTGCTCAGGATGTTGTTCCATCTAGTCCGTCATATTAGGCTATCTTTTCGATACCGATGTTTAGAGGTATTTTTGGATAACAACTTCGTTATAAGCAAATTCCTACCTCTATCGAACTCTGTGAATCTTGTTTACTGTAAGCAGTGAGGAACTAGTTGAGCATACTGCAATGAAGCTTGGTTTAAAGTTCTGCGTGAATAGCTTGTAATCCAGTTATTTCAGCTAGCTACATACCATGACTGGAGTCAGTGTTTCGTTGGGTTCAAGTGGAAACGTACGTCTCGTCGTCAAAAGAAAATAAAATGGTTATTCACGTTAAAAAAATAGTTAACGTGTATTGGATGAAAAAAAATCCGAAGATGATACGAGTTATTCGAACAAATATTGAAAAGTGTAGAAAATAATAATCATATCAAACTAGGTAAAACAAGCATCACAAGAGTGGGGGATATTGTTCATAAATGGATGAAGAGAAAACGAAGTAGGATTTGGGTAACTAATGTCGATACAATACAATTGTATGTAACAAAGTTTAAGGAAAATATGAATGAAATCTCGAAATTTATATGATTCAAACATAAAATCATCACGACTGTAATAAAGCAGAGGTTGTGGGAAATAAATTTTACCTAAGAACAAAAGAAAATCGGGATCGAATGCAACAAATCCTCGATGATGAAGATTAAAACGAATTTGAACTGGATTATCATAGAATAATTAAAATTTAAGTAGAAGAAGCACTGCATCTGGAGAATCACGGGCATGGAGCTGCCTTCGGTATTAGCGTTATAGGTAAAATAGAGAATATGAAAGATTTTGAGAGTAAGCTGAAATTTAGTGATGAAGGGTATGGTTGGTTGTACGAAATATGCTGTTTCAAAGCATAACGTGTAGGTTATATTGATGATGCAAGCAAGATCTGAAAATAATACCAATAATCACATCATTAATCCATGTAAATCCTTAATCAATTGTCCCCATTAGCCCAAATCCTATAATCAGTGAATGCATTTTGTCAGTCAGAGGTTGCAAAAAAATTTTGAAGTCATTAGAGCATGTTTCAGGGTATAACCCGAAGCTGAAACTGGTGATCGTCACAAAATAATCATTGTCATATTACAATCTGGGGTAATAATTCTATATATGTTACAGATTTACAGGACATAAATCAGAGCCGGTTCTGATCTTGTTCAGTCGACTTTGCGATTTTGTTCTGGAAGCATGGTTTATAGCTCGAGTTGGCATTATTTCAATAAAAATGGGGGAATGGGATCTGTAATCTTTGCAGCGAAGCAATAAAATGTAATTAACAAAAATCCACAAGTAATTTGTGACGTCATAACAAACGTAGGCATCGTCTAGAATATGGGGATTATCGGGAAGAAAAGGTATATCATCGGTGCAAGTCATCAGAGGATATAGTGGTGGCAGGAGATGTGGAAGTAAATTAGGTATTCCTAGCGTAAGACCAAGTGTTTGTTGGTGTGAAATAGGTAACAAATATGAAATACTTACAACATTCAAATAATCTATGTGGGAAAAAGGGGGGTTCTTTGCTAAATAATATGGGCAGAGGATGACCATGCAATAAAACAGCATAAATGTAAAAGTAGTATTTAGAGTCCGGTGGAGAGCATCATACGTATGAAGCATAAAAAAAACAATGAATGAATGACATACATAAGCATGGAAACGTGTGTAAAAAATACGTAATTCTTGGTTAAGTTTGATTAGGTTAGTATGGGTGCGAATAACAAAGGTGAAAGTGATGTTGAATTGTATCAAATTCCTTAATAATAATAATTACGGAAAACATTCCAATAGCCGACGTAAATTACACATGAGCAAAGTGGAGAGATTTGATATGAATAAAGCAATAATCAATGAAAGTATGACAGTACAACATAAGTATGACAGTTTGTGTCAACCTTCAAAAATGATATGAATGACCTACAACATTCATACAGTCAACGTAATTTACATTTACAGGAATGGGCGATATTTGTTCAATCAAAAGTAGAGGAGAATATTCAAATTGGTAATGTAGATCAAAATGTTGAGCCAAGTGGAGAGATTTTATATGAATGTAACAAATGAAGGGAATTAGTTCAATTGGGACAAACCTGCAGAGTATCATTCAAACATTGAATGGAGATATCAATAATATTCTGGAATATAAACATCTGCAAAAGGAAGTATGTCAGACCAAATTTAGAGGAGTGCATTCAAACTGATCATGTTATGTTAAATATATGAGCTAAGTTTAGATATGCGTTTAAATCAAAACCATCCTTAAACATAAGTGATATAGATTCGTGTTAAATTAGAAAAAATAATGAAATACTTCTCAGATTCGAACATTCGATGATATTTACATTGATCAACAGCGTGCATTTCCAACATTCTTGAATAACACTATATAATTATTGGTTTGGTTAGGTGAGGTTAAAAATCATCTAACAAAATGAAATGTATTAGTTCTATTGAAAAATCACATATCAGAAGTAAAATGGTATAGATGGTGACGTTTTTTTTTTGGTTATGGAAAGCTTTAACAAGATTAACATTCTATCACAACACCGAATCTGACCGAGTAATAAAAACTTTAAAATCAATACATGTGAGGTAGGGAAGAAGGGGTATACAAATATATATCACGAAAAATATATTATAACAAGTCAAAAAGACGTGAAACAGAAAAACAATGCCAAACATATAACAATGTAGTGATTCATATATATATAG
>SDVV010015401.1:0-14538 GCA_016164225.1 Gammarus roeselii | reverse complement strand
TGCGCCAGCAATCCGCGGACTGTAATGGTTTATTGTTCAACTCAAGCATCTCACATAAACGTTTTTCTCGGAATGGGTTTTCCAGCGCTGCGAGGGGGGAGCAGAGGTTCCAGGATTCAGAGGGGCCTCTATAGGGTCCCATAGTTTGTCAAAAGGGTCCTAAAGGGTCTCAAGGGTGTCCCAAAGGGCCCCAGAAAGGTCCAAGTGGACCCCCCCCAAATCCACCTGGTCTCCCAAGTCCCCCGGGTTCCCGAAACCCTGGGTCCCCGAGTCCCGCAGGTCCCACGAAAACCTCCCCTCCCTGGGTCACCTTGTCTCAACCAGCCTCGATACATATAATATTAATAATCAATTCAAAATCTATCACCATGAAAAAAGGGCAGAGAAAAATAATCGAGCCTAAGCAAGAAGAGATAATAAAATGCAAAAAAAAAACAATTAACGATGACGAGTGGAGAGGTCCCCGACACTCAACTACGGCTTCCGCCGTAAGAGGATTCGTCTGACGAATCTGCTGGATTTTTTCAATGAAATGATCAACGTGTACGACCGCCGCACCGCAAGGCAGTGGATGTCATTTACCTAGACTTCCAAAAAGGCCTTCGACAAGTTGCTGCACAGGAGACTCTTACACAAAGTCTCTAAGCTCGGCATTGGTGGTGGCAACGTACTTTGCTGGCTGTGCAGATGGCTAACAGGACGCAAGCAAAGAGTCAGCATTGGCCAGGCTTCGTCCGAGTGGGCCCCTGTTACTTCTGGGGTGCCCCAGGGTAGTGTGGGTCCTATCCTCTTCCTCATCTATGTACACGACATGGATGCGGGCTCCTGTCCAAGGTATCGAAATTTGCCGACGACACGAAGCTCTGCCATGAAGCATGGCAGACGAGACTGAGTTGAGATTCAACAAAATCTCGAAAAACTCGTGCAATGGTCGAAAGTGTGGCAGATGCCCTTCAATGTTACAAAATAAATGTACAGTTATGCACATGGGGTGTCGCAATGCCAACTTCAACCACACAATGGCAGGCAGCGATCTTGCAACTGTTGACTAACAGAAACGTCGGCGTCCAAATTTCGAAAGATTTAAAATGGGGAGCGCAGGTCGAAGAAAGTTACAAGATAGCTAATCGTAACCTTGGCTACATCTCCCGTAACTTCCTCTGCAAAACGAAGGACATTGTATTGCCGTTATACACGTCCCTCGTCCGTCCCCGCCTTGTGCATGCAGTCCAACTCTGGTCTACACACATAAGAGGGAACATAGCCAAACTGGAGCGAATCCAGCACCGTGCTACGAAGCTTATCCCGCAGCTACGCCACCACAGCTACAAGGATAGGCTTAAAGAGCTTGGCCTCATCAACCTCGAGCAACGAAGGCTGAGGGGCCAGCTCATTGAAACCTTCAAATACCTGAAGGGTTTCAACAACGTGAACCCTGTCGGCCTCTTCGACAGGGACCACAACATTCGCCCTATACAACGGGACGAAACTTGTGGAAAAACGTTTCGCTTCAACTATAGCGCAACATTTTTTCTCGATCGCAATCTCACGGGCTTGGAACGACTTACCAGTTGCGGTAGTTGACTCAGAATCTGTGAATGCGTTCAAAAACGCGCTCGACAAGCATTGGTCTCCGTGACACGGTTAATTTGAAAACACGACTTTCTTTAGGAGCTGTTGAGATTATTACTATAGGGATATAGGGAAGGAGCATGACACGGCTCTTCACAATTCAAGCATTACTACCAATAAATTTATTATTAGTAACAATAATAGCATGTCGCTGGTAGTAGTTGTTAATTATTACTCATAATTTCATCATCAGTAACAATGTAATGATTGCTCTTGCCGACCAACTCAAGCGACGGAAAAACTCCATATCGAAACGGAACGCTCAAGCTATTAACATTGCAAGTACAGACAGACTGATAATAATGTATTGCAAGTACAGACAGACTGATAATATCTTGAAAAAGATCATTCTAGGAATTCACCGGGTGAGAGGTGCTACAGTGACTCATCCGCCCCTAAACCCACGCCAGAGCCACCGGTACTGGGGTGAGCCTGTAACGCTACTCGCATTTACACATCCCACTAGCCTACGAGGTCGTCTGCTGTCCTGACGGAACAACCAGATGCAGGGACTATGGTATCCTGAAAATCGACACCGCCTAAGAGAAGGGCTTGCTCAACTCGATGCGGCGGTGAAGACTTGGAGGGATACCATATATTTTTACTCTTCATTTTTATTATTCTTATGTGGTACGGTGCCAGCATTTACCGCCACACCCCGTGCTATACGAAAATTGAACCCGCACCAAGGAGAGAGCTCCTGCTCAATTCTGTGATACGGCCTAGATTCGACGGGCATCATTCACTGCTGAAGGCAACGAATATCTTCCTACGAGAAATCTTGCCGACACGATAGCCTTTTTTTTTACTTTTTTACCCTCCCTGTGGGAGATGAAAGAAAGTAGAATAATGGGGAGAGATAGCCAAAATTACGAACTAGTGAGGGTGAAGTCTGCCAGCGACTCATCCCCACACGTCGTACTCTACGGTACGACGTAGATTCGACAGATATCATCTATTGTAGAGGCAAAGAGTATTTTCCTATAAAAGAGACCTTGCCGACCCAATGGTATATTTCTTTCACTTTCTACCCTCCCTGCGGGAGAGAAAAGAGAGGAGAAAAATGGGGAAAGATAGATAACAATTAGGAATCAGAGCGAATGAAGTCTGTGGCGACTCAGCGGCACTTGCTGAGAAGCCGCATCGACGGTTTACCCCCACACCGCATGCTATGCAAAAATCAAACCGCACCAGGAGGAGAGCGTTGCTCAACTCTAAGGTACGAAGTAGATTAGACAAACTTGTGCGGGTGAAGTCTGCCGGCAACCCAGCGACGCTTACCGATGAGCCGCAACGGCGGCTCACCCGAACACCCTCTGATATGCGAAAATCGAAACCGCACCAGGAGGAGAGTTTGCTGAACTCTACAGTTCGACGTAGATTTGACATATATCATCCAATGGTGAGGCAATGAGCATCCTCCTACGGAGAGACCTTGCCGGCGCGATGGCGTTTTTATCCTTTTTTACCTTCCTGTTGGAAGAGAAAAGAAAGGAGAGATATGGGGATAAAAACATCAATCAGTTGGATCAGTGAGTACCTTCCCATGGAATGACACTGTCGACACGATGCTACTCTCTTTTTCTTCTCTACTTCTCTTCGTGTCAGGAGGGGGAAAAAAGACATGATAATAAATAATAGCGGAACAGTTTTCTTATAATACTAGCGCCGGTTACGTCTCTTGGAGATGTCCCTCTGGCATCTCACTTGAAATATATAAAGCCCCTCAGGCACCTCAGTTGAAATATATATAGATCTTAGAGATGTCCTTCTGGCATCTCATCTTGATATATGAAAAAATAGTGCACTTAATGCACCTGCCCCCTTAAATTCACCCATCTGTACATTCTGAATGAACTAACCGTCTTCTTTCTCTCCCGTTGTACAAATCCGGCAGTGACCCTGTTGCAGCATGGCGCAGAGAGACACTCCCCTACTTACCCATTCCTTACAGATATCCGAGCTAATTTCAAAATTTAACTACCGGTGGCTTGCCTCTTTTGGACTTGAATCTGCAGTAACTGTTCATGCCTTTTTTTGGAGCAAATCTTGCGATAATTGATCAAAAATAAAAAACCTTTGCTTTATCTGACTTGACATAACTCAACATTTAAATACTCGTGCCATTCATGGACTAAAACTTACAATAATACCAGTTTTTCACAATTTACAATACTAGTGTTTCTTTTTGCTAAACTCAGGAGTTGCCACAAGCAACTCTTTCCTAGGAGATGTCACTCTGACGTCTCACCTTGAAGTGCGTCAGCCTTCAAGGAACCTGCAATATTAGTCATTTATTGAAAAATTTTAACAACTCGTGCTGCATTCGCTTGGCAGCACGCACCGGTTACCTAGTGAAATAATATTTGTTAGTTGTCCCTCTGGCATCTCACCTGAAATATTCTGGGAGATATCCCTCTGGCATCTCACCTGAAGCATATTGAATCTATACATAGCACTCAGTGCAAACTAATCCCTGGAGATGCCCTTCAGATATCTCACCCTGAAATTTATTCCCTCGTACAATGTGGATAACTAACCGCCTTCTCTTCTGTAGCACAGATTCTTGTGGGACCTGGTGCAACAATGTCAGAAAAAAAAATCAAATCGTTGACTCGTACTCGGATTAAATCTTACATTAAATGCTTGTCAAAATTTAAAACTTTGTGTTCCCCTTGACTATTGTCTAAATTCAAAATGTAAATACTGATCTCTTGTCTTTTTTGACTAAAATTCTGCGATAGCTATTCAACAAATTCAAAAATATGTATAATTTGACTAAACTCAGGAGCTGCCATGAGCAACTTTTTTTAGGAGATGTCACAGGAAATGTTCTTGTATGACCAATCACATGTGTTCAGATTTGATTTGATTTGAGCATCATTTCCACCGGAGCCTCAACGCACGTGTTCAGAGACTAACTCTACTAAACACTAAGGAGAACCACTCTCAGGAAACTGGGCGTGGAGCTCTCCTACATTTGCACTTATCAAAATTTCACGACATGTTTGAAAATTCCGACCTCGACTCTAGATCAGCCAAGGGCAGGTCTATTCCTCGGATATGTCACTCCGACGTCTTACCTTGAAGTGCGACAGCCTTCAAGGGGCCGCTTGCGTACTGAAGACTTAATCTTCTGAGCACATGGGGGAGGACCACTGCCCGTGCAACTGGGTCTGCTGCTCTCCTAAATGTGCACGTACTTGTCGAAATTTAATTCCCGTATGCTCCATTGGAAGTAGACTCAATACCTAGTTAAAGTCCGTTTGACCCAACCTTTGAGGCAAGCCGACAGGCATGCGCTCGAGGAAAAGTTTGAGTCCGCTGAGCGTATGGGCGTGTCCGTCTCTGCTCGACTGTCTGAGATGCGACCGCCTGGAACCTAAACACTTCTCTTCCCATCTTGTTCGCCCCGTTCCTGGATTGTCATTCTGACACTCGACCCTTTCTTCTCCGGGGCTGAAATGCCCCGGGTAGTAGTGGGGTGGTGGTAGTAGGTAGTGGCGACAGTAGTGGTGGTCTTCCTCTTTTCAATCCTTACAACCTTCCTCTTTCTGTATGTGTGCGTGAATTTCTAAAGCCTCGTTGACTATCCCCCACTATTCTTTCAAAGGAAACACTTGACATGAGCACTTGTGCTCGTTTGTTTTCCTTACTCTAATCTAATATATTCTAGTCACCACCCCTAAACTGGTGACTACTCGATAAGTCACATCATCTAAGAACGAGTCCAGTGATGTACTCCTCGATTTTCTCCTTCGGGATATCTTCAACGTAGATCAAACCTGAACTTGTAGAGAAAGTCGGGCCGGCACTATTTTGCATGGCTTTTCACAGTCTAGTTTTAGAGAGAATTGTGTCACTTTGAAGTTTTGTGTCTACTCTGATGGCAAAGCCTTCGTCGCCGCTGGTGGCGATGCTCAGGACTGGGCGGCCAGTAAAAGAGCCCAGCTCTTTTCGCAGAGTGTATGGACAAAAATCCGGTCTGTCGTTGGCGTCGAACGTGATATTCAGGTGTTCGGGAAAAGTATGACTATTGTTGAACAAGTTGTGTTTATTGAATCGCGTGTATTGCTTTCTCCTTGCAGCCCACGGAGCTCGGTTGGGGTTTTTGTGGGGTGGACGTGCCCTACAGGGGAGCACTCAGTGACTACACGTTAGAGATCCGATGAAAAACAGAAGAAACTACTACTACTGCTACTTTGTGGGGTGTAGAGTCGTCGAAGTTTTCGTTGAACGTAGAGGTAGAGGTACTTACATAAGTTGCAGGTTCTTTAGATTGTTAGTTCTTTACTAGTTCGTGGATACGAAGAAAAATAGCCTTGACATGACCCTTGCGCCTCGTTAGACGGTCGTCGATTGTGTTGGGTTCTGCGGCGAAAACTTCTGCTTTCTACTCAGAGGCCGGTCGCTTGGCTTAGTAGATTCTTGATTTCCTGGTTAACTCGTCGATGCGGTTGTCTTTCCGGTCATCTTCGGCTGAGGTGGCGCTGGTGATCTTGGATAGGTTGACGTTCTTGACCGTTGGTATTTTGGTTGTCATCGCTCTGGAGGGGATAATGGTCCCTCCTAAATGGGGTTTCTTTCTACTCCCCATCGGCCCCCTGATTCGTGCCAGGGGCCAGGAAGCTCACTTTTGAATGCCTCTTGGCCGGCTTTACCGATTTTAAACTACATTAAATTTAAAGTATCACAAACAATGCAAACAAACGTGCGGTTTAAGGTCCCTGGACCAACTAGGGACCAACTTGTACCATCTAGGGGGTTCTCTGCAACATCGGTTAATTATCAGTATGTGAACAAACGCAAATTCCTCTTCCCTTGAGTCTACTTCACGTCATCCATCCACCCAAACCTCGGCCTGCGATCATCGACCTCCACTGTCATCACCCTTTTCACCAGTCTCCCCTAAACCATCTTCACCAACTCATAACAGGCGAACCTATTCAGTCCTCTTGCGTCATCGCCACCCCCGTTCTAATTCGAACAACGCTATCATTGATACCATCTACACTTCATCTCGATAACATTCCACCATCTTCTCTCTTACCCCCCTCGCCTCTGATCCGTAGAGCACAGGTGGGACAACTACCTCCCCACACAACCTTCTCATTGCTTCCGTACCCATGGTTCTATTTCACGTTCTAGTCTTCAGTGCTCCCAACACTAAACACACATATACAACTCTACATTTCTCGGTTTTCACTAGTTCAGTCTTCTCCATACCAAAACGGAGGAAATTAGAAGACTGAAATTGTTCTACTAACTCTCCGCTAGTTGGACACTGATTACTCACGTATCGTCGCTCTCTAACACACTCTACCAAACTCCGACACAATCCTACACAATTTTTCCGAATGAACCACCAGAACCGTAATAGCCGCTATCGGCAACTGTCTCAACTGCTTGCTCCGCCCATTTGCTCCGAACTGAAAACCGCGACTCATTAGATCTAGTGTTCACATTCCTGACCACTCCGTCCATGTGAGGATTGGACAGCCAGGGAGAGGTAACGCAAACTTGTCTCGGTCACACTTCCACTGCCAATCAAGCACTCGCTCACCTTGCTCTCTACTCATACACATACTATGCTGCCAACATATAAACGCTGGATGACTCTTGACAAGTTTTCGTCCAATCCTTACAAACGTGACATCCTCCACAACGCCTCCCTGTTTATCCTATCTAAGGCCTTTTTGAGATCCATGAAGGCCCAGAATACATCCTTCCTATTTGCGCTCTCACTGCAAAAATGTGATCGGCCAACCTTATACCGCTAATAAGGCCAGAAGAAGTAGTTTCTTCTGTGTTTAACCCAGTTCCTCGCTTGTCGCACCATCCGTACAGTCTAGCTCCCAAAACAGGAATCCGTGCACCACCACCCACAGCAACAATGATATCCTCAAAATACTCAGCAAACCTCTTCCGTTCATCGACACTCACCAACAACAACCGGCCGTTAATATCTTTCAACAGCTCTTCCTTCATCAGAACTCTTTCTGTTCGCTTCAAAATTCTTGCATAACAGCCTATCCTACCTAGCATGTGTCTTTTTGCTCCCCTCATCACCTCTTTCCTCTTGTCTCTATAGTTGTCATATACTCATTCAAACCTCGCCTGCACTCACTCAAACCCTTTTGTTTTGTTGCGCCACCGCCATTTCAACCTCATCGTTCAACCACTCCCAGCCATTCATCCTACACCCGCAACACTGTGCACAGAACACACTGATCTCACCACATCTCTGAACGTCTCCCATTCTTCAGGTCTTGCACTCTCACACTTTTATTCCTCATTCAACGCCAGCTGGAACTATTCAGCTCTGGTCGCCGCATTCAGATCATTCACTTGCACTACCTCTTTTCTCCTCCCACTCATTTGTTCCCTTCTCTTTTCACCCCTGTTCCACTCATAATCTCCCTCCATCAGTATATGATCAGAAATTTCTCTACTCACCCCTTCCAACACCCTCACGTTCAATTCTCCCTACCACTCTTCTCGGAATCAATCAGCACGCTCTCCACCACTGCACCACGTTCCATCTTTACCCGTGTCTACTTAGTGAATTGCTCGCTTTTTAGAACTAACAGTTTCCCACCATTAGCTCTTGCTCCATGCACAAACCTATCAGGTTCTCTCAAACCGTCAATTCTGCCTGGAACACAATATCTCTCCTCCACATTCTTCAACACTCGCATTCAAGTCCCTCAGTACCACCAATTTTCATTGACCTCCAAGACTCTTAATAAACTCACTCAGGCTGATCAAAAAATGCTCCCTCTCTTCCACACTCCCACTTATTCACCCACATAAATTTAGAGAACACTTTATTCCACTCGTAACGTGACCAGCCAATAGATCATCCAATAACAACACCACACCTTCTCGTGCTCAACCTTCCTCCACGCTCGATTTATCTCCACTCAACACACCAAATGATTTAGAGCGGTACTGTGTAAAAAAAATAATACGTCTCTGTTAGGTAGCTACGAGGTGCAAGGTCTAAAGAAAATCACCAAATTAGATTGATTCAAATTTATTGCAAAATTTTGCCTTAAAATCAACAGATTGTAAACCAAAATTAAGGCTTTTAGTAAATTTTCCGGAAACTAACTAAATTAGTAACGCAGCTACACGAACGAACTGGCGCATCATTTTGCATTGAAATCATGGCACAAAACTCAATTTTTACATCAGTTTCATTGAAGTTATATTATACTTTTTCTAGTAACTTGAGTACAGATGCAGGCGTCAAGATATTTTCTCTTAATAACACAGGTCCAATTTTATAGGTTGTGAACAACTGAAAAAAACTAGCTGTCAGTCTAAATTTAACGGAATTTCTGATACTGGGGCGATTACAAAACTAAACCTATACACAAGTATGCCCACCTAAAAAGATTAATGTATTAAATTAACTGGGCAAAACACCAACCTCTTTCCGAGCGGCTTTTAAACTCATGTCTTGTAGTTTACTTATACATTCTAAGTTAATATTATTAAGGCTAACTTCATATCGAAGTGGAAAGTTATAGAGATGATTTATTCATGAATACATGTTTTCTTAAATGCTCTCCATCGGAATTTCCCTTTATAAAGTAATAATATATTAGTAGATAAATACTAATGTCTCTTTGACACAAATCAATTGCAAATAAACATAAACATGATGCAACTCAACACAAATTGGTCCTAGCTATACAAACTAAACACACACCTCAAGTGTCTCTCCATTGTGTGCTAATTCAATCAGTCCCTATTAACCACTAAAAATAATTATGCTCTTATTGTAACAAGAATGGAACTGTTTATAACCTGCAAAGGCATGTTCTTTTTCTACCTTTCATGGTACCATACGCTCTCGATTTACGGTTACCAGCGTGTCAAGTATGGAAGGGCGGCGGCTGCCCACCACCGCAACATAACTTTGGCTCAGCCTAATACAATCACACGCAAAGTGTTATGCAATTTTTTAAACATCTACTCTACGTCTCCGGTGGTCACCTAATCAGTCGTGCCTTCCAAACCTTCGCGAACATATTATCCTTCCTCATTTACAGCATAATAAACTTGTTCTACTAGGGTAAACGCAGTAACCAGATGCCTAAAAAAGCCGGACGCAATTCATTCAAAACACTGCCACAGTTTCAGTTGCCTGCTACAACAACACAAGGTAACCCATCGTCAAAGATCATTTCACATAGTTCACCCCCCGCCCCCCCCCCCCCCCCCAAAACCAAATATCAACTTGCAAAATTAAAAAGTGGATGGCGTCTGGCCACTCTGCGTTTGCTCTATCACGAGTTTGATAAAGACTGAACTTGGGTAGTGCTTTATTTTAATAATATTGCTGAACGGGTAATGAACCCAGCTCTCTATATACAAAGATCAGTCGAGTTAGCAGCATAGTAAACGTGTGGTGAACAATCCTTCCTAGTTCTACTAAAGGCCATACATTGAGCAAAAGTGTTAATGATAAAGGTACCTACTTTACAGACACTGATACAAAGGTTATTAAAGGCACTGGCGCTCCCTCAGCAATGTTGTCAACCTCCACCCTACATTAGTTAATCAAGTAATTATGACATTATTAAACCCATTTAATCATTTTGTAAAAAATAAAGCAACAGGAAAATTAATTTCAAAATATCCTAGGAAAAGAAAAATTATGTACTTAACCTATCATCCTCTCAGTTTTTAAGCCTTTTGCACACTGAGCAAGCGTGGACAGCCAAGAGTGGACAGCCAAGGGTGGACAGCCAAACGTGGACAGCCAAGACCGGGGAATGGAACATTGAATTGTTTCTAAGACAAAAATGGCACTTTCTCGCATTCATAAAAGGTAAAACATTTCAAAATGACAGCAATGGTGGTAACGCGTAGGCACAATGAGATTACTACTAGACATAGAAGCTACTCCCCTACATAAAAAATATAAAATGGCAAGACAAATTCTTCGCATTGTTGCTCAATGCGTTATCTACAGCACCTTGCTAAGTGTAAACGCTGTGCCTAAAAAACCTAAGGCTCGTAGGTCTCCTTGCCATCTCGGCCAGGGCCTTGATCCAGGCTCAACATTTTATTAGTACCAGCAGGATAGCGCAGCCAACTTATTCTTTTTTCGATCACGGACTGACAGCGATTTTGAAGAGCTAGAAGAAACAATGACCTTCAAGAACAGTACCTGGCCAGCCTCCTTGACACGTACCTACTTCAAACCGCGTGTTCACTGAACGCAGGGCAAGAGTTTGATGTTGTTATGGGTCGTTCTATCACTCGAGAGGGGCAGGAGTGAGTATGACCAAAGAAGCACCTGCAGAGACGCCTGAGAAACAACAAGGCTGAAAGCGGAGCAGGGACGTGTGGGCGTTGGAAGGAGAAGACGCTTGTCGAAGAGAGTCCCCCCTGAAGTCAAGATTAGATTAGCGTGATAAGTCATTCTAGCGCGCTGAAGTCAGCGCTGACGCTGAGAGAGAGCCCGTCTCGAGTTGGAAAGGATATCACATGCTTGGTTGCTTGAGGACGGAGAAGGAGGGTGGCAGGGGCCGGTGCAACGAAAATAGAGTTGTCCTCAAGATCATTTCTGCGAAGAGAAGGAAGAATCTCTGTAGTAAATTCCACAGTGAGCAGGTGAGAGGAGGGACGATTAGTTTAAAGTAACGAGGCTTGCTCGCGCGCTGCAGTCAGCGTCCTTATGACGCCTAACGTCAAACCAGCTACTAGGGCAGCATCCAGCCATAGATAAATTATAGATGAGATTAGAGTGATTTGATTTAGTACTGCATAGAGTCGATGCCATTTTTGCTGTGAATATCTACTTATGCACGAGTGACACAGGAGGGTGGCGTCAAGAAGCGCTCTCACACGGGTTACCCTGTTTCAGAGCCCCAAGGATTTGCAGTCGTTCGTAAACTGCCGGAGGCAATTGCACCCAACACCTGATGAGGGGACGGGGAAGAGGAGACGAGAAACTGGGATCCCATATTCGAGATCTCTGCTCAGTGTAGGGAATCTCCAGCATGAGAACAAGAGGAATGGAATGAGTACTGGGAGAGTTGTTAAGATGGAGTTCCAGAAAGTCGAAAAAAAATAAACAAAAGATGCAAATGAGGTCAATGAAAGTCAAGTAAAATTTGCAGGGGAAAAAAGATAATGGAGGGTAAATGAGAGGGGAGTTTGAGGTGAAATAAGGATGTTCACTCCCCGGTTGGGCCGTGAACCTAACAGATGCCTGAGGGGAGAAACGAAAAGAGAGAAGGCAGCTCTTCAGAGATGAAACATATCTGGGGAAAACTTAACGTCTAAAGGCAACAATGTTATGACTAGCTAAATCGCGATATAGTCAGCTGCCATGAAGCATAAATCATCAGATTGTTCACTCCATTAAAGGCAACAATGTTATGACTAGCAAAATCGCGATATAGTCAGCTGCCATGATGCATAAATCATCAGATTGTTCACTACATTAAAGGCAACAATGGTATGACTAGCTAAACCGCGATATAGTCAGCTACGATGAAGCAGATTATTCACTCCATTATTTTGCCCTATTTCTATGGTTCTGTGGTGTTCTTGCTTCCAGTTCTGCTCTGCGCTCTGGCCTTACTGCTGTGTTGGGCAGTCGTGGGGGTGAATAGCCGATTCTGCCCAGAAGCATTTCTTTGGACAGCAGGTGTGAGGACGGTTTAGCGTCATAAGAACCGAGGACAAGCGTCCTCTCTCCGGATATAGGGCAGCCGGTCTCCGACCGGCGGAGGAGCCCACCGTGGCGATATAGCGACACCGCTGATAGGATGGCATGGAGTAGGTATAAATACCCATACTATGTCTGTAAGCGGGAGCGTGGTTACTTCCGAGCGTGGATATTCGAACTCGTAAGAAGTAGAACATTTCATTACAATTCTCGACGAGGAGCAGTCTCGTGTGAGTCAACGCTACGGAGTCGGGTGATGAAGAAGGACATCTGATCCAGTCCTAGACTCACGACCGGACACGATTGGCTCAGGCGGAAGAGCCAAGCTAAATGATGACAAGTCAGCTCTAGTTGAGTTATGAGGTTTTGGTTCAGTGACGATTGTGAGAGCTGATAGAGGAACTATGAGGTCTTGTTCAAATTTCAGCAATAGATGATTAGGAAGGGAAACCCATTTGAAGAAAAGGGAAAACCCCATTTAATTAGTTAGCGTACCGCACCGTCGTGAGCCGTGAGGTTTTAGAAGGGCGGCAATATTACACTTTCGTACTTTTGGGTCGAGCTTTTGCACAATGGCTTACTCAGGCTAACCGGGGGAGCTAATTATAACCTTGAACTACGACTGCATAAGTACCATTTATTAGCCTACACACTACAGGGCAAGAGGAATGACGCTGCGGCCCTGGGAAAAGAGTAAGGAACATTGGCCATCACATAGCACGTTCATGAGGCAAGTCCCGACTCCAGGAGAAATAAGAGAGACTCCAAAACGAATCCCGCTCAGGTCAGTGTGAGGGACCAAAGCTAGCTGCCGTATACATCCCCGTTACTCTGCGCTGGTGTTTGGAAATGGGCAGTCGCAACAGTCTTCGCAAAAGGAGCCTTAGGGTCGAACAGAGTCTGTAGTAGCAGAACGCGAGACCCGAGCGTTCGGACGATTTGGTACAAGGTTCGGGAAACATCTTATACCTCTACAAGGTTTGAGATATTGCGCTGGAAGGGATGGTATCATGAAGCAACAGTGCGTAATGTCTGGAAAGAAGCGGTCCAAGTTTGATAATACAGGGCCACACCAACAAACGATCGGTCCTGCAATGGTAAGCAGTGGGCTAGGCGAACCACCAACTCTTGACTGGTATCAGGTATCCCCGATAACATGGAGAAAGAATCGAATCGTTAGAAAGCGCAACTAGAGAAAAATGTCCTGGATCCGATCCCCGGTCGAGACTTGAGGGCCATCTCGTAGGCATAGTGGTTAGCTGCAAACGCCTCCTGAGGTACCTGCTCTCAGAGCTAGTGGTAGGGTGTGAGTTGAACGAGGACAATCCAAAACTGGGTGTGTTGAGTAAAGCGTTGCCCAACAGATCAAGCTGAGGCAGTATCAGACAATCATCATACTTTCTCGGTCACCTCAGTAATAAGTAAATCCAGGCACATTTATTCTCTACTCGGTAGAAATGTTTGTACATTATCGACTTACGTACAAGGATAACAAGTTCTAGCCCACCCTGAAAGCACCACCAGTGCGGGAAACATCACTGCGGCCCCGAGCAATAACAAAATAGATGGGTACATACTTTTCTAGTTTTTTCATGCATTTTGGCGTTCTCTTTATTTATATTCAAAACAAGTAGCTAGCTGTGCATTGGAAGTTAAAAAACAGCCATCCAAACAATACAGGCAGTAATAAAAATCTATATGCGAGACACAATTCATCCCCAGGTACGAAAAAAATACCACTTAGCAGCTCGGTGGCCGAAGAGGTAGCGTAATGGACCTTCATCACAGACATCCATTGGAAACGGTTTAAACAAGACATTGTGGCCGTTCTCTTAGTGTAACAGATACAGATACAGACACTAGGCCGCATCCCCCAGAAAGGGGGGTGGCCGACGGCAAGGCGCACCTCACACCCTAACACGCTCACATTCACACAACTTAGCCCTTTTGTGCTAAAGGGTCCGGCCGGTAGCCCCTCAACTTACACTCTGGGTCCCGAATGTACCGAGGAACCGTCGTCAGCAGCAGGGCCCACAGTTTTCACTGGTTTACCCCCGCCGCGTCATAATGGCCGGGCCCCCCCCACCCACGACCATCCCGACAGCGGGATGCCAAGGGCGGGAAAGCACATCAGAGCAGCGTCAAAATCAACCATTCACAACCATTCTCCACTCACGCCTGTTCATTGCACGCTCTCTCGCCACCTCCACATT